>CAIGQV010019084.1:4238121-4250680 GCA_903798115.1 Danio jaintianensis
TGTGTGTGTGTGTGTGTGTGTGTGTGTGTGTGTGTGTGTGTGTGTGTCCGTGTGTGTGTGTGTGTGAGTGTGTTCGGTGCTCATCAGGACTGAACGGCCTTTTTTTATTGCTCTTAGATGTATTGATTTGATTGGTTGATTAATCTTGTCTAAATGTCAGGGTGACAGTCAGACACAATGAGCTGTGGGCGACTGGTGCAGTGCACAGTCAGACACTCTCAGACAATGCTGGATTATGTGGTCTGCCAAGCGATTTATAATGAAAAAGAGGTCTCTATTTATTGTAATATGTAAATTACTTTATTATTTATTGGATTTAAATAATGTTATGTTATTGCATGTGTATTTGTACACTGTATAACATATATGATTAAAAATTCAATTTTAGCATTAATTTAACACATCAAAATATATTATGTTTCAACTTCAACTTTCAACTAAAGTCATACAAGCTGTATTAAGTCAGTTTATTGTAAGTTAACATTACTTGTAAGGTTAATTTGTTAGGTTAACAAAAAAAAGACAAACACTTATGATTATTATTAATGTGTAATTAATATTTTGATATGTTTTGAAATCAACACAAAAATTTTATTGACTTCAACAGCATTCATTATTCCTTGTGTAGATTTCTACATTTACTGTTGCAATGCTGGAACCAAAGTTTGTATTTTTTTTTAACATTAGTTAGGCTAAAGCACTGTGAATGAACACAAACAAGCAAGTAACAACTACAGTGTTATATACACAGTCAAGCCGGAAATTATTAATATCCCTGGAACATTTTGACTTAAAATTTTTAAGGATTTTATATATTTATATTATAAAGATATATATATATATATATCTCAACAGGGATGCCTCTTTTACATTGTCCTATTACCTTTTGGGAAAAGCCTGTCATTTCCAGTCCAAAAAAAAAAGTCATAATTTATGAATATGAATAAACGAATGTTATGAATAATTTCTGGCTTGACTGTATATTATATATACATAACTGTATTATATATATTATTATATAGGGGTGACACGGTGGCTCAGTGGTTAGCACTGTCCCGGGTGGGTCAGTTGGGTGCTCCGATTTCCCCCACAGCCCAAAGACATGGGCTAGGTGAATTGAATAAACTAAATTGGCCGTAGTGTATGTGTGTGAATGAGTGTGTATGGATGTTTCCCAGTACTGGGTTGCGGCTGGAAGGGCATCCGCTGTGTAAAAAACATATGCTGGATAAGTTGGCGGTTCATTCCGCTGTGGCGACCCCTGATGAATAAAGGGACTAAGCCGAAGGAAAATGAATGAATGAATGAATGTTTTTATTACCTAATGTTAGTTAATGTATTTACTAACTTGAATAAACAATGATCAATAAATGTATTTATTACAGTATTTATTTATCTATGTTAATGTGAGTTAATGATGATAAAGTCATTGTTAACTTGTTAACTCAAAATGACTAATATTAACAAGCACAGCTAAATTTTTATAATATTAAATGTCGAACTACAGTAGGATTAATAAATTCTGTACAAGTTTTGTTCATTCTTAGTTCATGTTAATAAAAACATTAACTAACTGTAACTACTGGAAACTAATTGTAATGGATCGTTATTATAAAGTGGGATCTTCAATGTTAATTCAGTTTAACATAACCATGTTTAAATAGCTTTTTTTTTTTTTTTTTTTTTAAAGTTATACAAGATTCAGCTTGATGTTTTTTAGTCAGTATTACATAATATAAGTAAAAATAAAAGTCAATTTGATCAAAAAAATCAAGGCAGCAAATTTTAATGTGTACATTTAGTCATAATAACAAATTAAAATATATATTCAAATAATATGTACAAGAAGATTAAATAATACTGTGAAAATATATTGCTTATAGTGACTTCTCTTTAACTCAAATGATGGGTCCTTTTAACTAATGATAGGTAGAGTAGAGATGGTTTGTTTGAGTTCATTCTTCATCTATACTTTTTTTTTCATTTCAGAATAAAATAAAACCTGTTTTCTGTGTCAAGTTGTATTTATTTATTATTATTTTGTTAAATAATTTTGTCTTTAAAATACCTTCCTTTTTCCAATATATGCATGTTTCCTTATATGTTTATGGTTTACTTAAATTTTTAGGGACTTTAAAAACAAATATTGTGCAAAAGTCCATCATTTTTGGTCAAGTGTTTTGTTAATTCTTGAAGCAGTTATGAAGTATATAAACAGCAAGTGATTTATTTACAATAGCCGACCTGGCTTTTTAATCAGTCCTGTAGAATATCTGGTCAGAGACACCAGTACTTTTACATGTACCGTCTTTACACCTCTAGCGGAAGGGTGAAGAATCTGAACTTCTCCTATTTGAGCAGAAGGGGGCAGCGTTGTTCTACCAAACTGCATTCGTTTTTTTTTTGTTTACAGTGGGTGCACGTTTGAAGTAGAATCATGTCGTCTGTATTCCTTCATAGAAAGTAAAAAAAAAAAAAACATTATTAATATAATGTTTGTATTGTAATGTAATATTTATAGCCAGATGTTCTTAATAAAAATAAATAAATAAAATGAGTAAATGTTTTATTAATAGTTTAAAATAATTAAATCAGTTATGAAACAATAATAAAAAACAGAAACTGTATCTGACAGATTTTTTTCTTGTTTCTGTGATTACACCAATATCAACATTATTTTAATTGTAATTGTAAAATGCATACCAACCCCCCCCCCTGAGTCTGTGTTTTTGTTAACTACGCTACAATGCAGTTACATGGGTACATATTATTGGTCACACTTTACAATAAGGTTTCATGCTTGTTAACATTAGTTAATGCACCGTGAGTTAATGTAAACTAACAATGAACAACTGCATTTTCATAAAGTAATGTTAACAAACATGAACAAATACTCTAATAAATGTATTGTTCATTATTGTTCAGTAAATGCATTAACTAACATTAACTAATACAACCTTATTTGTAAAGCGTTACCATATTTTTAAATAAGACAGACATTTAGAGATTCATTTGAAAGTATGCTGCTGTAAACTCTCACAAGTGGCTAAATATAAACCGAAACGGTATATCAGTTTAGATTATACAATTTAATCTTAACAATCATGACATATAAATTACATATATATCAATTTATTTTTATTGACAGTCATAAAATGCCTGTCAAAGTACTAATTTTAGCCGACTAATGCAATGCATTATATAGTATTTGTCAATAATACAGTCATCTAGTGAATGATTTGATTGAATGCTGAGATAAACTCCTATTTAAACAATGTAGCTAGAGATTGTATATGCTTTTAAATTCCGTTGTTTTTGCGTTCATAGACCACAGTATAATATAAAAATTTTATTCTCTAATCTACCCCTAATTTCGAGCTTGACTGTGTATTTGTATGTATGTATGTATATATATATATATATATATATATATATATATATATATATATATATATATATATAGAGAGAGAGAGAGAGAGAGAGAGAGAGAGAGAGAGAGAATATGTATACATAAATCAGATTTCAATTAAATTACATTTTAAAAACCTCATAAGATTAGTGTTACGCATTAATCACATAATTACAATTATTCACACAATGAAAGTGTAAAATATTGATAATCTATTGATTTTTCTTATAAATTCTTCTTTTTCTCTTTAAAATCTTCTTTCTAAAAAGTTTTTTTTTAATATAGCAACATAGAAATGTAGCAACTAAATGTGGTGACAACAGCACACAAAATAAGCAAGTTAGCTAAAAAAAAAGTTCTCAAAAACTAATCCAAATGTAGTCGGATACCTAAAGTATTATATTATTAGATTACTCTAGACTGTATTCATACTGAAAGGTGTAATCAGTGGCAGATTGCAATTTGTAAGTAATCCACCCAGCACTGCGTATACGTTAGTTTTACCTGTGTTGTAATTTAATCTGTCTGAAGGTACAGTATTTGTTTTCATCACGAAGGCTATTTGTGTCCATCACCTCTTTTGTGATGTTGCAGACGGGGCATGAGACATGACATCGAGCAGACAGGAGAAGACTAAGGGCTTTTTGTGTTCAAATCCCTCAGTGTGTATGTAAGGACTTAAGGATTATGTATCACTTAGCGGCCCTGGGTCTTTCTTTCCGAAGTTTGTGTACTGCACTGCAAGAGACACTGAAAGCAAAAAAGAAAAATTCAAGCATCTGTCAGTTTTGAGATTTTGGGTTTTTTACAGCCTAATATAAAGAAAACATCCAAAATATATTCTTGATTGATTGAAAGAAAAAAAGAAATGATTCTTTTATGTCAGTTCATCAATTTGTGTCTGTACATTTTAATTACAATATATATTTAGTGTTTTGTTTTCCTGTACTGAGCCATAATATCCACATCAACAGCACTAGCTTCACACTATATGTATATTCTACAGGTTTTAACAGAGAGATATGTTCATGTTTTCATTCTGTCTGATTATATTCAACATTTTATCTGGCTGTTACCAGTATTTTTTTTATTATATGGAGCTTCTCAAAAATCCTCTAAACATTTCACTCTAATATGCCAAAATAATAATAATAGTAATAATAAATAAATAAATACAAGAAAGAAAGAAAGAAAGAATTTTGAACCTGACTTCATCTAATGTTCAAAGTTTTGTGGAAGTTATGTATTTAAAGCGCATAGACTCAAAAAATGTTGTTTGCTGTTTCTTCAAACCACTTATTTAAAAAAAGCTGAAACAACACAATTCTTTATTTTCTTATGGGGACAACTTAATTGTTTTTTTTGTTCAATCCACTTAAATTTGTAAAAAAAAACTACTAAGCTAAATGAATTCCTTCATGTTGTCCCAACACAAATCGTTTGTGTGGAACCCAGCATTTTTTTCACAGTGTATCAAATTAAATAATGCCTCAGTTGCATATGTAAACATACTATTTTAGAAAATTCTTAATATAAATGCAATTTTTAATATTATTAATCAACTAGGGAAGTATGTTGATAACTAGGTTTATATATATATATATATATATATATATATATATATATATATATATATATATATATAAATATTTATTATATATATATAGTATATACAGTACACACCTGCAGTGTCTTGCCTCACAAACACTCTCGCTCCTCCTCAACCCCTTAACCTGTTCCCCTTTCTGTGCTTGCTCTTTTTTCTCTTTCGCACCTCTGACCTCGGCTCATAATGGCTGGTCAGCATATCGTCACCTGGGTCCCATTAAAACACAGTCCGTTTTCGTCTACTCCACTCATCTTCTCACAGAAATAACAACAAAACCCATGTTTCTTTGTAATTCTCTTAGTTCTCTCAAACGGAGCCTCGCAGAGGTCAGAGGAAGCTGGGGAGACAAATTGTATTAGTCGTCTGAATAAGCAGATTTCGGGTGGACGAAGGGTGGCCTTCTTTCTGTCTCTCAAGGGGTCTTGTATAGTTTAAAGCCTCTGGACTCCAGAAATGAGCGCTCCACGACACAATGGCAGTCTGGTCTGGGTTAAAACAAAAAGGGAGTAATTATTTGGGATTCTTTGTGGCAAGGCACATTGTGAGGATAGGAAGGTCACAGACAGTACATGGCCAGAAGATTTTTGTTGGAGGTTGCATTTTTTTTTTTTTGCTGTGAGCTTAGGTTTCAGTTTCAGCCCTGAAGTTTGATGGTGTGTAAAGATGAGCAAGAGGAGAAACCTATATGTAGAGCAATTATTTAAAGCCGAATACAGTTTAACCCTCATGCTCTGAAGGCCATTCCCTATATTAACAAAGTAGGTTTACACAAATATGAAACTCCTGTCATCATTTGTTCACCCTTCACTTGTTCAAAACCAGTTTGATTTTTTTCTTTTTTTCTATTGAACACACAAAAAATATATATTATGGAAAATGTTGTAACCATTGACATACAAAATAGGACAAAACAAATACTATGGAAGTCAGTGATTACAGATTTCCAACATTGCAAAACATATCTCCTTTTGTGTTCAACAGAACATTTTGCGATGTATATCCCTTTAATTTTATTTTAAGGTAATGACAGATCTCACAGCAAGAAGGTCGCTGGTTCGAGCCTCGGCTGGGTCAGTTGGCGTTTCTGTGTGGAGTTTGCATGTTCTCCCCGTGTTCGCGTGGGTTTCCTCCGGGTGCTCCGGTTTCCCCCACAAGTCCAAAGACATGCAGTATAGGTGAATTGGGTAAGCTAAAATTGTCCGTAGTGTATGCGTGTGAATGAGTGTGTATGGATGTTTCTCAGAAATGGGTTGCAGCTGGAAGGGCATCCGCTGCGTAGAACATATGCTGGAAGAGTTGGCGGTTCATTCCGCTGTGGCGACCCCAGATTAATAAAGGGACTAAGCCGAAAAGAAAATGAATGAATAATGACAGATTTTTTATAAACCTATATGTTTATATAAATATATTATATAGATATACTTGTCTTTTATGTGATCCAAACATACAGTATGTTTGTTATACCTTAATATTTTTACATGCTTCTGATGTGCAAACAGTACAGATATGATCCTTTTTTTTTTTTTTTTTTTTACAATTTTCTGCTGTGTTCACATTTTTTTGATATTGCAATTTTTAGGTTGTGATTTTTTTTGCACACATTAAGGGATATATTATAGTGAACTAAACTTAAAATCACAAAAACTAAAATCTAATTTATGTGAGATTGCTTGTTATAATACCTTAATAAATAATCAAATAATAAATTATGTCCCACTTGCTTCCAATCTACAAAACAGCACACCTTATTCTATCTTAATTTCTTGTTTTTGCTGTTTTCAGACATTCCTGTGATCTTTTTTATTTTATTTTGTTGCACGTCGTAGTAAAACAGAAGCAAATAAAGCTTAAATCATATCTGAACCCTACAGTTAGCGTTACCAAAACTACAACAATAACAAAAAAAAGTTTATCAGCTAGTCTCTATGGACATACTCTGCATACTGATTTAGATCATCTCATAACTGAACTGAAATAGAAGTGTGCCATTATACTATACAGTCAATAGTTGCTATAGGCCTAGTGGTTTTTACATAATATGTAAATAAGTTTTTTTCTACAAATAATAATGATTTCTTTTAAATCAGTGTAGAGCATGTGATATACCACAGATGATTATAAGTTTTTTCTCTATAGCCTGCTTTCGATGCAAGAGGCATATCTCAACTCAAGTGTGTGTATGTGTGTGCGTCAGCTGTTGTGTGAATCAAAAGCTCGACAGCACTGTTTCATAGCGATGACCCTTACACCTCCCAGCCTGCTCCAGTCCGCCAAATCCCGCAGACCTCGCCAGGGATGTCAAACAACAAAACAGTGCTCTGCAAAAGCCAACATCCAGAGCCAAGCCTCATGCAATAATCTCCTAGAAATATTCATTTCCACGTCCACATTAAAAAAAGACTCTCAGTCTCTCTCCCCGTCGCACTCACTCATATCATCAATATCACCCAAAGTGTCAATTCTCCCGAGAGTGTTTATAGCTGTATACCCTTGAATCAGGAATATTGTGGAGACGACAGGACGTGTTTCAGGTGACAGTCGTGCAGCTGCTGGAGTTTTGGGTCGTCTGTCACTCATTCGCGTCTAGGAAAAAGCAAATGATGCCGTTATTGTAAAGTCAGTCACTTCTTATTAAGCCCGGTCAATTGAAACGGTGCTAGACGATGATTCGTCCGTCAGGAGATGCGCACGGTTTGTCTGGATCCATTAGGCAGTCTCTTCTCCGCAGATCTCAGTGTCATTGTTCAGTGAGGAGGAGCAGGACCGGACGCCCCCCATTTCCCCCCCTCCGAATATGACAAGCGCACTGCGGGACATGGCAGCTCCCTTAGAAAAGGCCTCGGCACAATCATTTACATGCTGTAACCTTACGCCAGCTATTGTCCGGGCCTCAGTCGACATTCATTTGTGTCCCGCGGCAGCTTTGACCAGTGAACAATCCTGGGACCAGGCAGGAGGGGAAAAACGGGCAAACGTTTCACTGATTAAAGTGCGCGCTCTCTCTCAGTGACTAGCGCTGACTTTTTATAACGCTATGCTATGCTAATTACCTTAAAGTAAGTAGACTTACCTGAAGCCCCAAGCTAGGTTTTAAATATGCTCCCATATACAATATAATGTGGCTTAAATGAAGATTCAGGCTTTTGATTAGATGTTTGAGATGGTGTAGAGTCTAAAGAAGTGATCACTTTTAGCAGGTGGGCCTTGTAACATGTTGTTTGAGTCGTTTTAATAGCAATGTATTGCATGCTGTGTTACTGATAACGTTACTGTGGACCTTTTTAACCCTATATGTATCATAGTTTGGTTTCAGTTCAAACGACTCTAACTGTATTCAAATAAAATTCAACAAAAATCACGTTAAAAAAGGTAACAAGGTAGGCCTAATTCTTAAACAGTCATTTTATACTTTAAAACAAAACTTTAATATTTTAACAAAAAATAAATAAATTAATTAAATAATAAGAATATCATAGCTGTACTATTTTTTTATACATTTTAATCCCCAGCAAATTAACCATGCTTAATAAAAAATTACTTCAATTTCAGATTTCTTCAGATAAAAGCTTCTGCCAAATGAATAAATGTAAAAATAATAAATAAATAAATAAATGTTCATTATAAGTTACTTTGTAAAAAATGATTCCAGTTTATCCACTATGGCAGAAAATTACTTGTAATATTTTAATAAGTTTCCTATATTATATTTCTCTTAAAAAAAAAAAAAACATGGCTCATATCTCTTAGCTTTAAATATTCACCATACTTAAAAGTGGCAACATAAATTTCATGTAGGCTATGCATTGCATGCTAAGTTTGGTAACAAAAAAGGTAAATAAGGTTAAATCTAGAGTAGGTAATCTAAAGTAATCCAAATGTAGTGAGAATTTATTACATAAAACAAGGATTCTACATTTTTGTGTATTCAGACTATTTTAGATATTTTTCAAAACTGTGCACTGTAAAAAACGCAGGGTTCCACACAATTTATTCATGTTGTTCCAACACAAATTGATTAAGTTTAACTTAACAAACTGAAGTGGGTTGAACCAGCAGCAAAATTTTTTTTTTTTCAGTGATATTTTTTGTACTTATATATTTTTTGAGTGCGGGACACAATTAATTTAATTTAAGTGAGGATAAGGGTCCGGTTCGGCGGCCACAGGATTTCATCTCTGTTATTTACAGACGATGTTGTTCTGTTGGCTTCATCGAACATGGACCTTCAGCATGCACTGGGGTGGTTTGCTGCCGAGTGTGACACGGCTGATGAGAATCAGCACCTCCAAGTCCGAGGCCATGGTGCTCCACCGGAAAAAGGTGGTTTGCCATCTCCAGGTTGGACGAAAGTTCTTAACCCAGGTGGAGGAGTTCAAGTTTCTTGGGGCTTTGTTCACGAGTGAGGGAAAGATGGAACGTGAGATTGACAGGCGGATTGGTGCAGCGGCAGCAGTAAAGCGGTCGATATAATGGTCTGTTGTGGTAAAGAAGGAGCTGAGCCGAAAGGCAAAGCTCTCGATTTACCGGTCAATCTACGTTCCTACTCTCACCTATGGTCATGAGCTTTGGGTCATGACCGAAAGGACAAGATCACGGATACAAGCGGCTGAAATGAGTTTCCTTCGCAGGGTGGCAGGGTGCACCCTTATAGATAGGGTGAGGAGCTCTGTCACCCGGGAGGAGCTCAGAGTAGAGCCGCTGCTCCTCCACATTGAGAGAATTCAGCTGATATGGCTCGGGCATCTGTTCGTCCCTCCTGGACGCCTAGCTAGGGAGGTGTTCCAGGCATGTCCCACTGGGAGGAGGCCACGGGGAAGACCCAGGACACGATGGAGGGACTATGTCTCTCGGCTGGCTTGGGAATGCCTCGGGATCCCCCCGGAGGAGCTGAAGGAAGTGTCTGGGGAGAGGGAAGTCTGGGGTTCTCTCCTAAGACTGCTGCCCCCGCGACCCGGCCCCGGAAATCAGACGAAAATGAGATGAGATGAGGATAGCAAAATAAAGTAAACTGTGACATATTCCCAAAAAATCTTCAAATAGTGGACTACAAACAGCTCCAGTCAGAAGTTAACAATAATTATTATTTATTAAATTACCCATTGCATTGTGTTTTATTAACATCTACCCCTACACCCCAACCCTAAACCTACCCCTTACAGCAACATAAAAATAGTAATTACTGTTGCACAGTGTGACAAAAAATATGCTATAATGATGTACGCATTCTGTACGCAGCTGTATCCCTTCTAGGCTTTACCCAGTGAGTGGGAAAAAATTGAAATTCAGGTTTGAATGAACCTGGTTTACTACAGGCTGCAATTAGCCCTTTTTGAGGCTAATGGTAGCCCAACAAAGTATTGATAGTTGTGTAAATATTGTCACACTAACCATTGCTACACTAATCCATTACACAGGACTTTCTGTCAAAGTTATCTGGCATTATCAAAACAAAGTTGTCATATTTTACAACAATTTCTAAACTACATAGTGAATAAGCTGTAATAATGTATGAAAGCTTTTGTGAAAATGTGAAGGTGTCTGAATACATTTTGGTTTGACTGTATGATTTGCACAAAAAGTACAAATTGAGACTATTAGTTTCTTTTTCTTCACCTTAGGTGTCATGATATTTTGTGTTTTGAAATCTTGAACGTGCACATAGTTGTGTGCAACATTAACAAAACTTGCATGCTGTGAATTCACAAAACAGTGAAAGATTGTTTGGCAGGATGTTCAAAAGCTATTTCTAGGAAAGAGATGCCATGAGATCAAGCTCTGCCCACTGCCAGTTGGCTGGACTTCTTTTGCTAGTAGTAGATGCCTGTGTTTGTGTTTAATTCAGCTGTAAAATTAGATGGAACATGACCTCCGGTGAATCAGAAAATAGCCCAATATAGGCTACCGCTCTTTCGCCTGCACTGGAAAAAAGCAGGCTTATAGGATCTTTCCAGATGTTGATGGAAAAAGGTATACTGTATCATTCTTTCTTCATCTGAGAATCAGTATTGTAAGAGCAAAGGTAACCGTACATGCTATAGTTTCTTATATTAGTCATATGAAAATTGTTAATCTTTGTCATGGGGTATATTTTTTTGTCAATAAAGTTTTGGAGAACACTGTAGTTATTTTAAACGTATTTTCTATAGTTACGGCAGATCTAGTAAAGTCAACCTCATTCTGATAATCACTAGGAAATGTGATTGATTTTAAGAAAATTTGTTTTTTACAAGTCACTAATTTTTCTGAAATATCCTTTTTCGTTGTTTCTTTTTTGATGTGTGATTTCTACTAAAAAAGTTTAAACTTTGGGTCTATTTTTTTTAAATGCTCACTGTAAAAACATATTTCAGCATATTAACAGTTGTGTGAATGCACATTTTATAAGAAATTATCCATAGCTCATGAATCACAGAGTGAATAGTAGTTTGAAATGATATACATTATTGTCCGGTTTGCTAATTTAATTACGATACAAACCCGATGCAAAAAAAAAACTAACTTTTTGCTGTTGTTTTCAAAGCTGTTGTTTATCTTATTTATCAAAGTATTAAAAGTAAGAACAATTTCAAAATTAACACACAAACAAAAACACAAAAATAACAAACAAACAAACAAAAACATCTGTGTGCAATGTTAGGGGGAAAAAATAATTATAGCACTGAAGCCTGGAATAATGACTGTTGAAGTTCTAGATTTCCCTTCACAAAAATAAATAACAATTTACATTAAACATGTATGTGGGATAATATAAAAAAAAATTAGATCAGCAATTAAAATGTATGCTGTTATTAAACTAATAAATATGAATGTAATATTTAAATAAGTTATTTAAATGGTATAATAATAATAATAATAATAAATAGAATTAAAAATGAACAAAACATGATTTATTTGTTTATTTTATGTTTTAAAAACTCTAAAATTATTAATTTCAGATGAATGGAACAAAACATCAGCAACATTTCATATGCATCTAAGAAACACTTCAAACCTAAAATTCTGCTAAATCATCCAAACCTGTACAGTAGACATTTATCAGAATGTCCAAGCTGCACTTTTCCCCACAATGACAAAAGGTACCCAATAGCAGAAAACAAGCATTCAGCACAGTGACGCAGTGTTCGTTAATGTGGCAAACGACCTCTTCTCGTCTGATTGCCTGTCACAAATATGCTGCTTTAGTCATGGCGAGGTTCACAACCTTAATAACGGCGAGTGATGAATTCAGAACATTCTGCAAGAACGCTTTGTCATTCTCATTCCTTCATGCACTCGTCTGTTTTTAATAGTGGGTTGTATTGTCTAGCTCCTTAGCTACAACAAAGGGCTAAGTACAAAGCGTACTGTAGGTGCCTGTGCTAAAGGCCTTGGACATGACATGTGACAGCCCATGATAAATTGGCTTGGTGTCTGTTCAATTTCAAATGCAAAGCTCTGGAGAGGGGGAGAGGTGAAATGAAACATTTCTGGAGTGGGGCGAGTGGGATGTTTCACGTGTGTGTGTGTGTGTGTGTGTGTGTGTGTGTGTGTGTGTGTGTGTG
>CAIGQV010019084.1:4252115-4287002 GCA_903798115.1 Danio jaintianensis
ATATATATATATACACACACACAATAGTTCTGTCTGGTTCTGGAATCTGATTGGCTGATAGCCGTGAGAAATTAAAGCAATATCAGAACATGTACAGCCTCTTCACCCTTGTGTATTACTCCACCCACACGAGTGGCAAGCAGAGGACTACAGTTTGACAAATATTGCAGCTGTTGGACAACATAATGTACTTTTGAGGCTTTTTTAGGTGAAAATGTAGTTGTTTAGATTGCAACAGTTTATTTATAAGGACAGTGAATATTCATAATTTCAGAGATTCAGCGCAGACGGTTGATGTTCCGCCACAAGATGGCAACATAGACTGCATAATAAGTCCTTAGGGTAGAAAAACTGCATTTTTTTAGCGTACGTTTCAAACTACAGCTCAACAAATCATTACAGAACAGGTAAGAGACATTCTAAGTCGATCTCTCTCTTTTGTATTTTGTAGTGCTGTATTTATACCATATAATCTGGTAGTGTTTACTTTGCTTTGGCTTTTTTGGGGGTTAATTATTGTGATCTCATACTGCGAAATCTCTGTAGAATGATGGCATTTCATGCCATTCAGCCTTAGAATCTTAAAATGTGAGCAATATCACCTGTTTTGTCATCATTTTAGACATTACACAAGAGGATCATTCAAATACTAGCTCTATGTTTGTGAAGTAGCAATGGTTTCTGCTGTTCTGACGCTCAGCTGCAGATGTGTATGAATTGCAGAAGAAGGTAGTTCCTGGCCAATGTACGCCTCCCACCAGTGCCGATATACAGCCATATCGCACTGCTGCTCGTGTGATATTGCTGATATATATATATATATATATATACACCATATTACATAAAATACCATTTCACTAAATTTACAAGCAAAAACTGTAAGAATACAGAAATATGGCTGTTTTTTTGTAATTTTTTATAGTACATGCAGGGGTCTCAATCTCAATCAAAACTGCATAATGGATTTCAGTCAGGATAACTTTCTTCAAATATATAAATACATGTAGATATACTAAGCATGCAGTTAATGTTGGCGAGATGGTTCTTTTCTGGTCAAAACTCTATGCGCCACAAAACGGGGAGAGCAGCAGCAAGTCAGAACAACAAAAAACAAACATAACAGAACAAAAGCATTCATAAACAATTTAGATTAAATTTAGATTACCATCTACTTGGCTAATACTACGAACAGATAACAGAAATGAGCTAGGAGGAGTTGGGATGGTGGAGGGAGTGTAGAATTGGCGAACAGCCAAAAGAGAGACCGGATGTACGAGTTAAATAGACCACTGTAACAGATGTCAGAATCGGATTGGTACACGTCATGAACAGCTGATGACTGTCAGCTGATGCAAGCTTGACTGACATGTCTGACTGAAAAAATGCTATGCTCCATATATATTGTTATTTATTTTATTTTATTCTGGACTACAGTAATTCTCAGTATAAGGGGTTTGTGTGTTCCGAGGTCTAGATGTAGTCAAGTTGAGATTCAGAAGAATTTAGTACTGTCAATTAACAAGCTGAGCTGTTAATGACGTCTGGTTATATTTTCTTTTTTTAAGTATTTGATAAAATAGCGTAACAACAATAAGGCTCTTTTATTTAATGTTGCATAATGTATTTAATAACATAAAAAATAGTGAACAGCATATATATTACAGTTTTTGTTATTGTTTTTCTTTGTATTAGTTAATAAATATGAAGTCGTTTAATATTAGTTCTTGTTAATAATGTATTAGTAAATGTTGAACAATGATTAAAAATGCTTTTTTTCAAACTTCATTTTGGTGTTTACTAACATTAACAAATAACATTATTATAAAGTGTGACCATAAAATGTTAGTACATTTTCACAGTTAACTGTTTTCTATTTAGAGGTATTCAAATGTAACATAAATCATGTTATTGCAAAGTTGAATTTTAAATAAACGTTGAATTTGCGATCATTGTAATATGCTGATTTGGTACTGCGGAAAGATTTGTTGTTTATTGAAAACATCCATGGTTTTTTTGGAAGTCATGATGCATTTTCTCCAGGATTATGTGAGAACGTTCTAAAGAACTGCATTCATTTGAAATAAAATTATTTTGTAAAAAAAAAAAAAAAAGTCTGTAAAAGTTTTAATTTCATACATAAATAAGCAAACAAGTAAGTATGAGTTGATCAATCCATATTTTGATAGTGGTAATATTTAGTAAAGCATATTTTTGATGAACAGGAATATAAACAACAGGCCTTTAAAACAAATTCAAACGTACAAATTTAAGATTATAAATCAGAATAATATGTACAGTTATATTATGCAATATTACCATCAGTATAATATTATGACCAGTGCTTAAAATTAACATTTGAATTCAATAAGCAAAAAGCAAAAACTGGTTTAAAGAGAACTATTTGTGCAACACTGAAATCATCTGTTGCTTTAATTAATACTTGCACACTATTTTTGCTAATTAATTCCCAACAAAGAATGGCTGACTAAAAATGAGCACTGTAATTGGACCTCACAGTCCAGACACAGGTGAATTGGGTCAAGTAAATTGTCCGTAGTATGAAAATGGGAGAGTGCATGGGTGTTTCCCAGCACCGGGGGCTCATGAGTGCAGTTTCAGGGAGGGGGTACAGCAGGAAGGGCATATGCTGGTAAAATATGAGCCAGAGTAATTGGCGGTTCACTCCTCCCCTGATAAAGAAGGGAATAAGCTGAAGGAAAGTAAGAGATCATCATTCATCATGAAAAAATCATTCTTACGAATTCATAAAATGTTATTTGTTAGAAAACGTATGATTTTTAAAAAGAAACCTATGATGAGAAAATCATACTGAAATGTACAAATGAGATTGCACAAATTAAAACAAATAAGCCACTAAATCAAAAAGTTAAGAATTTCTTTTGCTGAAATCCAAGAGATTCCTGATCCTCCAGACAGCAGGTGTCCTGAAAAAGTTCAAAGCTCAGAAAAAAATATTGTCAAAATGTGTCATTGGCAGTTTTTAAAGTGAATTTGGCATGCTGTCCCGGGAGAGAGCCCTGAGCTCATAAGATCCTTGAGCCCGGGGCTCCCTCTCGTTTGCAGGGCGAGAGGGGAGTTTGAGCTCAGGTAGGTCTCGAGAACTCCCCACCCTTGGTTAGAGTCGATGACAGATAAATTTGCTGTGTAGAGAAATACTGCTGGTTAAGCATTCGACTATAGTGTTAATTTAGATTGATCAATTTACTTAGGACACATGTTGTTTGGACTTTGGGAGGAAACCGGAGAACCTGGGGAAAACCCACACGGCCACGGGAAGTATATGCAAACTCCGCACAGAAACGACAGCTAACCTGTTAAGGATTTGGACCAGTGACATTCTTGCTGTGAGGTGACATTTCACTTAATGTTCTTTGTGGCCCAAAGAACCATCCAAATGGTTTGGCAAATTTGGCGTCATTGCAAAAAATTATGTTTAAAATGATTCCACATAAAAAAAAAACATATATATAAAAAACACATAGCACTGGGTTAAAAAAATGTTTTAAAATCTAACCGTTGATTTATTGTATTTTACACAAATATGGGTAAAAAAAAAAACTCAGCATTTTTAGAGTACATAAACCTATTAATTATATGAGCAGCTTATTATAGCTCATTGCTGTGATAAGCACATTGTGAAATAAGTTATTGTAAAAGATCTGAAGGTTCTTCTCCTGATCAGAGAGTGAATCAGTAAAGCTGGAAGCATTGACTGTCTGGCACGTTCTCTACATAAACCAGAAAACCAGCCAAATCCAGCTTGTATCTCAGAATGCAAACAGGAGGATGTGTGTGTGACTGTGCATGCATGTGTGTGTGTGTATGTGTGTGTGTGTGTATGTGAGACAAAGAAAGAGAGAGAAAGTAAAGCAGATTTTGGCTTTGTGTTTCTGTAAAGAAAAGCAAAGCGCTTCTGAATTGTCATATTAAGGGCCAAATTATTATCTTATGGTAATTGCTGCATAATCCCAAAATGCCAAAGAAAACTCAAAAAGGAAGAAGTCCAAAAACAACCAGTCTGTTTCACATCAAAACTCTAAATATGATATTAACATACAAGTTCCTGATAATGTTTTACTGTACATATACAACTGTGAAATGATTGTAGAGATGTGTGTCTAAATCATTTTTTTTAAGTATCTGTTAACAGACTGAAAATATCCTTGACTAAATGTGGAAAAAAAAGTGCCTTTATCTACACATGCGCACAAGAACATTCACTTGAATTCCCAAATTCACTTTTGGCTCTCCTGCGCTCCCGAGTCTCCACAGCTGAACCTCTTGACACCTCATCTGTGGTCCCGCATTGCTTGCCTGGGCTTTAATTGAAGACAGTTTGTCTCTGCTGCGTAGCATCATCTCTCCCATCCGCCCCTCTCCTCCATGGGTCACTGAGATCCGGCGGATTCCTCCACTCCGGCTCCGGCCCGGTGCCTTATTGCTATTTGCCTCCTGCCATCCTGGGAGAATATGTTAGATTGAAGTTATTTTATGCTTGGCTTAACACTCTCACTTTCACTCTTCTGCATCATGTCTCTTTGGCTTTCCCTTCTTGTCCTATTCTTGTCTGGCCTGTTTTGGTGTTTCCCCACATTCAAACACTTGATGCAGAGTGAGTGAATGAGAGAGAGAGAGAGAGAGAGAGAGAGAAAGAGAGAGAGAGAGTGAAGAAGGATGATAGGGGTTTCAGTGCTGAGATAAAAGCGAGTGAGAGCAATTTGATATAAATCAACAGTCCGCTGAAGTTTTTAACCAGCTAAAGGAGGTTTTTGGAAGAGGTGGTCTTTCTCATACATTTCTGTACAGCCCAACTTTTTTATGAGGACCAATTTTAACATGTTGAATTACTGCAGGCACTAATCTAAAAGTGTATTCTATTGGTTTTAGGAAAATAGAATGTGAATGTCATCGGCCGTTAGTTAATTATCTTTGCAGAAGTTATTTAATCAAAGACATAATAGGATTAAAATGATTTGGGATTAAAAATTATTAAAATTAGGTTGAAGTTATTTAGGATTAAATAAACAAACACATTAATGAATAAATAACTAACTAAATAAATAAATACATGTTTAACAGTAAATATATAGGCTAAATAGTAGAGAGAGGTAATTTTAATCTAAAATTATAATTTAAATAGTGTAAAAAACATTAATGAAGCAAGTTTGAAAAGATGCATCAATTAATGAATCATTATTGACATTGTTCATTCTTTTGAAGGAAACGATTTAGTTAACCACCATTTTTTTTACACGTTGAATTACTCGTGTTTTAGAAGTAACGTTGTAACGGCGATAAATTACACTTACAACCTTGTCAATGATTTGCAAAATTGTCATAGTAGCAGTTTATCGATAGTTTCATACGCAGGAGGCAACAAACCGCCATGATCTGAGAAAATACGTTACAGGTAGGTTTTTGATTATTGTTTGATTATTTCCTCAGTTTGAACGACTGGAAAAATTTATTTACGGTAACATTCGCCAATAGCTCGACAGTAGTGACATTCTTATGAAAAGTGACCTCGCTTATAAACTAAACAGAAAAGTACAGCATTGCTTTATAGCAACTCAATTTTAGGCTACTGTTTGGTCAGTTAATAAACAGCCTTGATGATATTTTTGGTCCAGTGCTCCGTCAGTGGATGTAAAACGATGTTGAACGCAGAAATGGAAAACATTGTTGCAGTATTTGAGTTACTTAACAGCAGAAACGGCTATTTCTGTTTTGTTTTTGTAGTTTTTCTCTTGGCGTGAGCTTGTTTCACTAAGTGTGATTCGCATTAGGAGGATGAGGGTAATGAAGTGAAAGGCTGCTGTGTGAATGTGTGTGTAGTGACCCTGCAGCTCTTGCTCATCGCCAGCAATGTCCTCCTGATATTATTTCCATCCCTCATCATCTCGTCCCAGTATGACATTTATTGTGTAGCACACACATTTGTTTGTTTTACTACTTTCTTTTGACATCTGTTTGTTTGACAAAACTTCATGTGTATTCACTAACAATGTTTGCTACATTTATTTATAGAATTGTTGGCGCTCCTTGAGAATAGCACAATTGTTAATTGTTTAGTTTAGTTAATATGTTGTTAACATATACTAAAATGAACTAGTAAACACTGAAATGTACATGACCTGAGAGTAATAAATACTGTAAAAAAGCATTCATTGTCGTTAAAGCGATATTGTTTTTATGCAATTGTAGTGTGGAATAATCGTAGAACAGTATTTTTCATAAATTATATGTTTATGAGTAAAAAGGTGAGATGTTTAATTTTAGTGCCCACATCAAATTAAAATTTACAAATTAAATATGATTTTTATGATGATGTCCTTGATCATTCACATGCTAGGTCAATTGCTACCAGGACTTTGAGGGGGTACAATTCTATGATGTTTGTTATAATAATTGTATTTTTTGATGATTTATTTTGATGCGTAGTCTGCAGTGTTTATCGTTTGTTTGTCCAGGACACTCTCGAAAAAGAGATTACAAATATCAGAGGTTTTCCATGTAAAATATAAATTTAAGTAAAATAAATTATAATAAAATAAATAAACGTATACAGGCTAAACAAAATTAATATCCATGGCTAATGTTGTATGTGATGTTCAGTTTATTGCATAGGTAATTCGTTTGACTTCATAAGGCCTCAGTGTACCATCAGGTACCAGAGGTATTAAATTAGGTTTGCCTGTATGTGGTTTTTTTTTTTTTTTTGTACTCTTAACGTGCATTTCACTTGAAATTTATGAATCACTAAGGAACATAGTTTCTGAAAAAAAAAAATCTTTATTGTTTTACTGAAGACAATCTTGTTTAATTCATCAGGAAACCTTACTTAACCATGCAGACTGTTCACTCACATTCTACAGCATGGGCTAGAAGTGCTCAATCTGTTAAAAACACAGTTAAACACAGCCACTGAAGTGCAGTTTTCTCTGACAGATGAACCGTATAAAACCCCACTGCAGTGAAAGCGACAGCCACATGTTTGACGTGATTTTGCATCTGGATTTGTTTTTGTGTTTTGTCAAGCTTTAGACCAACAAGAACTTTGAAGGCTTTGTGGGGCGCCCAGTTGGGAAACGATCCTAAAACGTGCCGGCGAGAAGCAAACCCACACTGCCGCAGAGTTCAGACCAGTAATGGCTTTGAGGTGAATGCTGTCCTTCAAATAGCGCACTGAAGATTTTTCGAGTGATATTGAGTTCACAGCAGAACAGTCAAAGACATGTTACAGAACAGAATTGCTGTGGTGAAATTTGATGAATGGACGACCAAATGCATCCCGATTTGGTCCTAAATTGCTTGACCCTTTTTTTTCTCCATCTTAATTTATTCCTTTCCTCATCGCCTATGCAAGTTCTTGGTAAAGCAAAGGACGTTTGTGGTAATGTATGGTAAATAATGCAAGTAAGACTACACCTGTCCACTTCACGCATCCTCATAGACTAACTCGGTATGGCTCTCTCCCCCTCCCATCATACATACGTTAGCTAGCGGCTACACTGTAAGGAAAAACCTTTGCACATATCTTTTTATTGCAGCATACATCAAGTGTGTTGAGACATCGGAAAGAGACTGCAAGATCCACGCTGATCCATTAATCATCATTCATTGTATGTTAATAAATTCCGAATTTCCCCATTTACCATGCGGGGCCATCCGCGCACGCTGGTAACGCAACCTTTTCAGAGGCCATAAATCACAGAGCCTGACTCATCTGACAGAGAGGCCTAAACACAGGCGCACAGTCAGTCCTGCGGGCACAAACACACAATCTAATGTACTCACGTCAGAGCTGGGAATCAACAGCGTAGTCTGGCATGTGGCAGAGCTGCTGGAGACGGCCACGTTGGTGGCAGCGACGGGACTGGTTTAAGCCAGAGGCCTCATTTCCTCCGCAGTGCCGTGGATGCTTTTCCAGCCACCGCACTTGAAGACAAGTGTTGGCAGGCAAACAATACTTAGAGGAAACCACACCAGCTATTATGGGACAATGCTGCCTTCCAGGAGCACAGTGTACCTGTCCTGTTGACGGGAGGGTGGTAATAAAAGTAATCAGAGGTGGGGCTGCGGTTCGCTTTGGAGTACAGGGCCTTTCAAAACATTTCAGATTTGGTGAACTGGGGAAAAGGCTTCAAATGTTAATTTTGGCAGTTAATTATTGCTTGAATTTCAGAGGGAGCAAAATTGAAAAGTTGATAATGAAACCTTGTGTAATATATATATATATATATATTTGTGTAATATGAGTAATAATTATTATGGAACCGTATGTTGTATAATTATATCTTTATGGGTCAAAGGCAAGATGTTTAATTTTTGTGTCAAACTTAATATAAAATAGTGAATTATATATACAGTTGAAGTCAGAATTATTAGCCCTTATTATTATTATTATTACTATTAGCCGCCTTGTATATTTTTCTTCAATTTCTGTTTAACGGAAAGATTTTTTCAACACATTTCTAAACATAATAGTTGTACTAACTAATATCTAATAACTAATTACTTTTATCTTTGCCATGATGAAAGGACATAATATTTTACTAAATATTTTTCAAGACACTAGTATTCAGCTTAAAGTGCAATTTAAAGACCTAACTAGGTTAATTAGTTTAATTAGGCAGGTTAGTGTAATTATGCAAGTCATTGTATAACAATGGTTTGTTTTGGGGCGTCACGGTGGCGCAGTGGGTAGCACGTTCGCCTCACAGCAAGAAGGTCGCTGGTTCGAGCCTCGGCTGGGTCAGTTGGCGTTTCTGTGTGGAGTTTGCATGTTCTCCCCATGTTCGCGTGGGTTTCCTCCGGGTGCTCCGGTTTTCCCCACAAGCCAAAAAACATGTGATATAGGTAAATTGGGTAGGCTAAATTGTCCGTAGTGTATGTGTGTGTGGATGTTTCCCAGTGATGGGTTGCAGCTGGAAGGGCATCCGCTGCGTGAAACATATGCTGGATAAGTTGGCGGTTCATTCCGCTGTGGCGACCCCGGGTTAATAAAGGGACTAAGCCGAAAAGAAAATGAATGAATGAATGGTTTGTTCTGTAGATAATTGCTAAAAAAATATTGCTTAAGGGGGCTAATAATATTGACCTTAAAATGGTTAAAAAAAAACAACAACAAAAACTGCTTATATTCTAGACAAAATAAAACAAATAAGACTTTCTCCAGAAGAAAAAAAAATATGGGAAATACTGTGAAAACTTCCTTGCTGTTTTAAACTTCATCTGTGAAATATAAAAAAATAAAATAAAAAAAAAGAAATCACACGAGGGCTAATAATTATGACTTCAACTGTAAGTGATGATATAAGTGATTTATTTGTGATGACATATATGATCATTTTCAATTATATCAATTATATATATATATATATATATATATACATTTAATATCATATTAAATGCAAGTATGGTGTGCAATGCCTGCAATCTTAAAATTTTATAAAAATAAAATATCCAAATGTACATGAAATAATGTTCCATTGTAATATGTGTAAAACTGAGTGGTTTGATGGGTGTTGTCAGAGTATAGGCTCCAAATTATTGGAATTTTGCACTCTAAATGTCACCAAATAATTTTTTTGTTGTACAAAAAAATATATAATTTAATTAATATATAAATAAATCAAACAGGACACACACATTCATACAATATATAGTATTATGTAATAATAATAATAATAATAGTTTTTTTTACTTTTAATTTCAGGCTTTTTTCTTCAGGCTTAATGCCTAAAATATTCCACGTCTGTTGAATTTATTTATTATTATTATTATTTTTTTAACCATAAATCAATTATAAAATAATATTAAAATAGGCAAATCAGTAAATTCCCCCCCTAGCCAAAGTTAGAAGATGCATTGTATAATTTTGATTCAGTAAAACTCTTATGTGCACATTTTATTATTTAGCCATGTGTTATTGCAGTTCTTAATAGAGTTAATGCCCATTCTGTATTTATGTTTTATTTATTCCTCAAAGCCATTTTATTAATCAAAGTCTACATTTAGCTTATGACAAATAATATTTTACCTGTGTTAAAAACATGTAGATTGCTAAAAAGAAGAACTGAGATAAGATTTGTTTTCTTTTTTGCAAAATAGATACATGTCTTCATTGCTATAAAACCTAGATGTGCTCAATGCTGTGTGATCTGCAGTGTTCATCCCTGACAATCCACACAATATCGACATTCACTTACTGAACCTGAGCCAACCAGTAATCAAATGTAATTGTAGTTCACAAGCAGTTATCGGATTATACTACATTATTTTTAGCCCTGGGGAACTGTTTTCATTGTCCTCACATTTACCCCTCAATATTTACAATACCTCACCCCCTCCAGAAGTCACATGATGAATGTAGCCTTGCTGTGTGCAGGAGATTAAAAGATTATAGAGGCTTTTTGTGTACAGACTGCTTATAAAACTATTATTGTCAACAATTTTCGGATTTGTGTTGGGATGCGCCTCTTAAACATAATGGCAGATTTACCGTTCTGTGGAGTTCCAACCCAAACCAAACACCTGAGATTGATTGTTCTGACTGCTGCTGACTGCTTCAATTTAAATGTTATTAATTAATTAATTAATTTATTTATTCTTTCATTTATATGATGGCAGAACTGAATTTTCAGTGTCTTCAATGTCACATGATCCTTCAGAAGTCATTCTAAAATACTGATTTGTAAAAATTTCTCTTACTAAACATTTCTCATTATTATCGATGTTAAAACAATTACCTAATATTTTGACAATATGTGTAACACTACACTAAACGATTTGTATTTTAGATTTGTTAGCATTACCAAGGTCAGATTAAACATGATACAGATCATTATTGTACAATATGAAGGGTTTGTTTGTCCCAAAAAAATAAAAAAAATCTGTTATTAAATACTCACACTAATGTTGTTCCATTTGCCTTCATCTTCAGAACACAAATTGAAATCCGAGAGCTCTCTCATTCTCCATAGCAACCTTTCCAAGATGTTTAAAGTTCAAAAAAGGAACCAAAAACATTGTCGAAACATTCAATGTGACTTTAGTGGTTCAGTTTTAATTATATGAAGTTTCAAGAAAACTTTTGTGCAGCAAAAACAAAAAAAAAAATGTAAAAATTACTTTATTCACCTGCGTCTTCTATATCAGATTAGGGTTCACGTTTGCTTCGGAAAATTACATGTTGCGCTGCTGACTTTAATGCCAATACTGTACATCATACTGAAGATATAGGCAAACAGAGCTGTATTTACATTTTTTTTTTGACACTCAGAGTTTTTAGAGTTTCATATAATTACAGTTGAACCATTGAAGCCACATAAACTGTTTTGATCAAGTTTTTGGATCATTTTCTGGATGTCTCGGGACAGTTTCTGTATATAGACAATGAGATGAGTACTAATTTAAGTTGATGAACGAAGGTGTCAGGGGATTGAAATGACATGAAGGTAATTAATAACATCATCTTCATTTTGGAACAAAACATTTGCACTGCCCCACTTTACATATTCTGCACAAATTTGTGAGTTTTTTTTATTTATTTTGTAAATTAATATTTTATATTATTATTTTATTCTATCTATCTACATTTTTTTCTTGCTCTTATTATTCTAAAGCTTTTACTTGCCTTACTTGAAAATGATTTATGTCATCATGTTATTATTATTATTATTATTAATTCTTGTTGTCTGTTGTTATCAAGCACAAATTTTGCCAAGAGAAATTCGTCATATTACAGTACTTGGCAATAAACGTAATTCTAACTCTAATTTATAAATTCAGTCAGTCATAAAACAGCTGTGTTGTCGTCAATTAATACAGTCACTGTGGAGAAACTGTGGAGAAGCAGCCAATCATTGCTCTTGAATGACTCCCTTAGTTACGTGGCATCAGAGCTGTCTCAAGTTGGGCACGATTTCTAACCGGCATGCACTGCTTCAGGTCAGACGCTGATCAGTCTGTGCAGCTCAGCATGAAGTCAAACTCACCTCTTGTCTTTGGGATTGTGCACTTGGGCCGAGTCCAGTAGCCTAATGAGGTGGTTTTGATTGGCCTTGTCCCACAGGATCCAGAATCACTTTGTTCAGTCTCTCTCCCTCAGTCAGAAACACACCTCCATACTTCATCGAGGCACTCTCTAAATGACTTAATTGATCTAATCACTCACTCGATTGGTCAGAGCCATGCATCTTTTTGTGGCCAACCCTCTAGACGATGACATTGTCTTCTATTCCTGCGAGTCCAGCCTTATGGGGTACTGTGACAGAAGTGGCCCAGGGGCTTGGCAGAGCTGCCTTTACTCTCGGCCTCTTAACCTTGAGACTTTTCAGACTCTAGAAAAGCAAAAACTTGTCAATGTTGTCAGTGGACTTGGTTTGGAGGATAAATGCAGTAGAGAAAATGCATCTGTAAAGCTTGTTCCGGTGTTTGTTATGACTATATTTGAAAGAGACATACTCGAAGTTGGCTTACAGAAAACATTGCATTCAAATCATTTATTTACATCCTTTACAGGATTTTATCATTTACATTTTGCATAGTTATTAGTTGTATAACCTCAGATGATTTCAAAGGTCTCCGATTAATTCCTTAGAAACAAACGATTTATTTGTTATTTGTCACATTTACTTCAAATTATTTATTTTATTTATTGAGAAATGTTGAGCTAATATTGAAATCCATGGCATGTAATTGTAGTTCTTGCAAGTCTGAGAGAAGTTTAAAACACTTAAAAAAATAAAAATGAAATAAAAAATTCTGAAACGTTAGATGAGAAAATAAAATATTACTGGTCTTTCTCAGGAAGAAGAACTGATCTTAATGTATTGCTCCTGTTGTCTTGGAATGGGATCTAATGTACTATGTCTAATGTTTTTGGACCATATTCCAGATGTAGTATAAAACACAGTTCACAAAATTGCTTTTGTAAAATAGACATTTGTATTAATGCATTCTAACAGCCACAGAAGACCACCTTTCCTCCTAATGGCCATATGTTTAATTAGCATTTGATGTGTTGAAGCAGGCGACATGGTGGCTCAGTGGTTAGCACTGTCGCCACACAGCAAGAAGGTCACTGGTTTGAGTCCCAGCTGGGTCAGTTGGCGTTTCTGTGTGGAGTTTGCATGTTCTCCCCGTGTTGGCGTGGCTTTATTCCGGATGCTCCGTTTTCCCCCACAGTCCAAATTGAATTAAATAAACTAAATTGTCCATAGTGTATGTGTGTGAATGAGTGTGTATGGATGTTTCCCAGTACTAGGTTGCAGCTGGAAGGGCATCCGCTGTGTAAAATGTATGCTAGATAAGTTGGTGGTTCATTCCGCTGTGGCGACCCCTGATAAATAAAGGGACTAAGCTGAAGGAAAATGAAAGAATGAATGTGTTGAAGCATGCTGAACAGATGGAATATAATATAAATAGTTTAAGAAACACTTGTCACTACAGAAAAGTGGTTGAAAGTGGAAAAAAGACACAGATTAAACTGTGAACAGGAATGTCTCTCTCTTGAATGCATGAACAACCAGGGGTGCATTTGCCAAACAAGAACATAACTCACGCTTGAACTACAAAAGTACAATGCATTGTTTGGAAATAAACTCCTGTAGTGACAAGTGTTTCCCAAACTCTGTCATGGAGATCCATTAGTTTAGTTTAAACCTAACACTTTCATAACGACATTCCTAAAGTAGGCAGAGTAACAACTTTTTTTTTTTAGATAAATCTTTTTTTTATAATTTAGATATAATATGTTTTTTTTATACATCTATAATTTTGTTACACACAATATACTGTATATATTTGTGTTTTTTTTTCATCCAAAATGAGTTATGGTAATAAACAATTAACTGGTTGCCTTTCCTTGGTCTATCTTTTCCTCTGCATACTGAATTGAAACACTTAAACAAGGTATTTCCTTTCTTTTACACACAATATTGAGAAAATTCCATATTCTATTCTACTACTGTTAATGGGTTTTAGAAGAGTTATTACAACCTAACAGACACCTCCTTCTCACCATTTCTGTTTGTTGTCAAATCTGACAACAGTTGGAGGTTAACATTAACATACTCAACCATGCCCAATACCTAAGACATACGTAATCTGACAATTTAACTGAAAAAAACAACCAAAAAAAAAAAAACAGGAAGTGCATTTTCAGATTTCAATTAAAGATTACAAAGGCAAACTTTTTTTTTTTCTTAATGACATGCACAGATGTTCACCACAAAACTAGCAATGTGAGCTTACAAAATCATATGGTTAGTTTTGATTTCATTTGTACTTTAACGACAACTTTACGCTTTCAAAATAATTCAAAGTGGATGATGATATGTTAGAAATGAATAGGGCATAGGGTGAATACCTCGAAATAGAACACAGGCAGGGACTATGCTTCTAACTACAGGTCTAGAGGTGTAGTAATGCTGTTTGCGAATGTACGTTGCAATGATGGATTTAGGAAAAAACAAATCATTGAACTATGTTTGGAACGACAGAACTTGCAATCTTAGTTTGGCTAATGATGGTTTTTGGAAACGCACCCCACATCAGTTGATAAACCAGAATGCAACATAATATCAGGAGTACAGATGAATTAGGTGAATTATATGTGAAGTTTTGTTTTTGAACCACAATACAAAAATATGGTGTCATAAGGCGCCAGAGTAAAACCTCCTAGTTCACACATCTTATTAACATGAAAACACTTCAAACAGCAGCTTGTAATTTACAGGTAGTTACTCTTCAGATTCAGTTTGTCTCGCAGTGATTCAGTCCCTCTGCGTTTTGCATTCAAATTACTTATCTAAGTAAAACAAATAAGCTCGACATCAATAAATCCTCTTTCAGGGAATTGTGAATTCCCTTGAGAAGATTCATGGATGTGCATCTAAATGCCACTGGAGAGATGATGAACTACAGACACACCATGCATCCCTTCTCATTACGCCTTCATACTACGAGCCTCTTTAATACCCAGCCTTCCTAAAGAGCAGGTAATGGCAGAGCGGGCTAAAGGGATGCAGAATTAAGCCGTTTTACACCAAAGGGTAATTTGGTTTGATAAATGTTCCGTCATAGCTAACTAATACTACATATTTTAAGAGGGGGTGGAGGTGGATGTCGGGGGTGGTGTTCTGTCGCATTTAGAAAAAGGTGGCAACGTTATTAATGGCACCGGCCACGCTATGTCTCACGCAGGGTTACGGCGCAAGGTCAAAGCACGTTTCAATGAATTAAAAGCCATTTTGAGCTATGGCACTCCTAATCAGTTCAGACCTAGAGGTGCATAGCTCAGGTATAATGAGGCACCAATGAATTTAAATAAACAGGGTGAATATGGTGATTTATAAAGGCAATGTGCTATCCTTATAGCTCATTAGCAATGACGGATACTTCTTATTCTTTCAAGCTCTTTTACCCATAGGACTTGAGCTTTTAACCAAGTAATATCCGCCTCTATTGTCAAGAGTGTGCATTCCAGGCAAGACATTTATCCTAGTCATTATGAAGAGTGGGGACACAATACAAGAGTAATGGTAATGTATGCCATCTAAATAAACGATTTTCCCTCTTTTTCTTCTCTTTTTTTTTCCTGTCTGTGTAGGACTAACGCTTCCACTAGATTTTTTCGCGGCACATGAATTCATCTTCATATTTTATCCCAGCTCTTTTTTTTCACAATGAAAAGAGGAATAATCCTTGATTCAGAAAACGTTTTGCATTTCAAGGAATATATTTTTTTCTTCTTCCCCAGCTAGTGGTGGGGGTCCTCCTCATTCGATCGCTTCTATAAATTATAATATTTTTTGCCGCAGAAAGTTGCTAGGGCTTAATTTAAAACCTGATACAAAGTACATTCAGCGGAGTGTTAACACGCTGATTAGGAACTTTCTGGGAATAATGATGTTTGATGCTCGCTCACTTTCCGGCTTCGAGAGGGAATTAATTCCAACGTTCCAAGTGTCTGACAGTGAAGATGGGGGCTTCTTTACCCCTCTTAACTTTCTCTCTCCTTTAACAAGTATTGATCTAGCTGAGTGCAATTACCAAGGTCCTCTTAGCTCGCTGTGTTAAATAGCATAGCTTAGGCTAATGACCCTGCTAGCTTAGCCGCGGGCATTAGTGATGCAGTGCGCTGAGGCGTGCCAGCGGTCGCGACCACCCACTGCTCGGGTTGGGACACGCCAGCGTATTAGTGACTTCATCAAGCCCTTTTGTTAGGTAGCCCGCTTTTTGTGTTGCCCTTGAAGAAGAGACAGGCAGAATGTGGCAGAATGTCTTGATGTTATTATTCACTGTGGATCAGTGGTCCTGCAAAGCCGCCGTTTAATGTATTCCTCCCAGCCCTATCGCTCTCTTCACTCTTTCGTCTCTGTTTTCAGTCAGGTTTATTAAAGGAGTATCGCTGCGAACGTATCATGACTTTGAGGATCTTGGGGAGCTGTAAGAATGATTTGTTCTGGAAAGGTCCTTTCAGAGCTCAACAGCACACCCCATTTCAGTCCTCTGCAAAATGTCAACGGGCGTCAATCCCCACATTCAGGCTTTCGCAAATCCAGCCTCTAAGTGCTTCAAACCTATCATTTATCACCGCGGTGTAGGACACACACTCATTTCAAACAGACACTTGACGGCGGTCTGTTGAGACTTTCGAGTTCTCGCCGAGAGTGAACGTCAAAATGAGCAGCACATCATCTCTAATTATGTTACGTCAGGAAGTTTTATCATTCTTTTGAAGAGAAAGAGTGGTTAAACTGCCCTAAAGCAAGCACATTCAGACACACAGTGGTCTTGCTTGGATATAATTCAGCACTTGCCCTGAAGGGTGTACGTTTGTGAGGGTTTAGGGAAATGCAGTTCTGACAGTGGTTTGTCAAACAGTAGTGAAGGACTCCTCATTGTCACCACTGTTTCATAGACTTTCTACTCTTCACATCCAATCAGGGACACTCCAGGATTTTTACTTTAGTGGGGACCTAATTAGTAGTCAGTTTCTTGTTTTTGTAGTTAGACAATAACCAGAATATTAAAAGTCAAATAAGTATATCATGAATGTGGTTAATGTGATTGAATTTTAATGTTGTTTTATTTTCTTTTGCATGGATAGAGAGTGCAGTTGAGCTTGTCTTACATGAGGCTTTTACCATTTCTGACCAACAAATTTCTGTGATTCTTCTGTCTTTTTCTTTTGTTTTGTTTGTGATGAGTTCATGAGGACTTTAAAATCATTTTTTAAAGATCACGTTAACAGAGAGTAATGGATAGCATAATGTTTCATTTGTTAACATTAGTTAACAGAAACTAACAATAATCTAATAAGTTCTGTATTATTTTACTTAGATTCTGTACACAGTTTTATTATTATAAAATATGTAAATACAAATATGTGACCCTGGACCACAAAACCTTTTTGATTTATTGAGATTTATGAATCTGTCATTCTTTTTAGATTTATAAATCACATGACATAACTGTGCTTCCTAACTAACACTTTAACCAACACGCACCACTAAACTTGTCTCTAACCTTAACCCTAAAAATAAAATGAATGAATGAATGAATTACAGCATGAGGGGGCAACACAGTTGCTCAGTGGTTAGCACTGTTGCCTCACAGCAAGAAGGTCGCTGGTTCAAGTCCCAGCTGGGACAGTTGGCATTTCTGTGTGGAGTTTGCATGTTTTCCCTGTGTTCGCGTGGGTTTCCTCCAGGTGCTCCGGTTTCCCCCACAGCTCAAAGACATGCGGTATAGGTGAATTGAATAAACTAAATTGGCCGTAGTGTATGTATGTGTGTGAATGAGTGTGTATGGATGTTTCCCAGTACTGGGTTGCAGCTGGAAGGGCATCCGCAGTGTAAAACATATGCTGGATAAGTTGGTGGTTCATTCCGCTGTGGCGACCCCTAATGAATAAAGGGACTAAGCTAAAGGAAAATGAATGAATGAATAACAGCATGAGCACAATAAGAATATCGTACCCGAAAATTATAATAATTTCTATTTTCATCAACCCTCTCTTGGCATTTTATTACACAAACACAATAAAAGGAATTGGCACAGTGAACTTTGCTGATGACCTTATTGCATATTGCTTATTGCATTTGTAGGAGTTTCCTTGTCAGATGCACCATTTATGTGAGGAGTTTTAATGAATCATGCAAGTAACATCTTACTATGATATTTGCACTTTTATTTTATGCCCCAAAACAGCATGTCTTAACCCTAGCTGCGCTTGTGTCATTAGTGAATTACACACACTTTATCATCATTGGCTCTGCTTGTTTAAGACCTAAATTGCGCTGGCTTATATGGTGCATTGGACATTATAAATATGAACAGTTGCGCATGTGCTATTTAATTTGTGCATTGTCAGTAAATCACTCACAGAATTTTCCACTCCTGTTAGCACTTTTATAAAAACATGTTAATTTGCCCTGCATAGTGAATCTGGGTTCAGATAAACAGTGATGCAGGAATATTTAACCACAGCTGTTGTAAATCTATGAATCTACATTTGATTTATTTATCTTCAATGGAAAGATGCTACAAATGTTAAACGTTCTTTATGGAAGTGTCAGAGCATATGGTTTAGATGTACGAGGAAAACATGGTCTCCCCCAAGCAATTAATATTAATTTAGCTAATTTGACTGACTGTCAAACTGAAGTCACCAGCCTCAAGAAACATGCAAGGAAAACATCTAATTTGTTTCCTCATTCAACTCTTGGGCAGTAAACAAGCAGTGGCTGTTTAGGACTGGGGTCATAGTTTCTTTTCTGGTTTTCAGCAGGTCAGAAGCTCCCGAAACGAGGTCCTCCACTCCCTCTCCCGCCAACTTTTTTTTTCTTTCTCTCTCTCTTCCCCGCAAGCGTCCGGCTCTCCTCGCAGGCTAGCTATGATTAATGTCAACGCCGTCCAGCCACAACCCTTTCTGCAGCAGATAATGCCAGGCAGCAAGCGCACTTGACACTTTTAATGTATAATTAAGTAGAAAAAGTCAGCACTGGCTATGCAAATTTTTTCAAATGATAAATGAGACCGGGTGGCGGCAGGGATTGATTTTGTGTAAATGAAACTAATTATGGAAATGTCAAACATAATTAATAAAACAGGTTTAAGCTGCAAAACACTGTCAATGGAATGAATGAGGAGGCATTGGCGCCCATTGTTTGGGCTTTATTTAGGCCACGGTGTTGTGCTTGTTCTGCGCTCCCGTACGCGCGCTCCCCACCCTCGCACCCTCTGCCTCCCGTTCCCCGAGAGGGGGGGAAATAAATTTGCTTGTCTCTCGGTTGACTGTAGAAATTAATTGCTGGAATCTTGTCCCATCCAAGTGTTACATTCCCGTGCAGGACATTAACATAACTAATTTAAAAGAACCCAAATGACTGCATAATGGAGCACTGTCAGCGTGTATGACACTCGCTGGTCATACCAAATTAGCTCGCTTTCATAATTGAAAATTTTCCCCAGTTCCAATTTTTTATTTATTTAGGTTTTTTTTTTTCATCCAGCGGTGCTCGCTTTCCTCTTGTCTTTTTATTCAGGATTTAAACTAAGGATTTGTTAAAAAAAAAAAAAGTTTGACCTATAATTAGCGGGATGAAGATCGGGCACGTGTTTGAGAGGACTCGGATCCTGAGACGCGGTAATGATGCCGGAGACCTTGCGGCCTCTGGGGAAGCACAAGAGTAATGGAATGGGCTATTTTTATGGGGACCTGGATGGCAGGGGGCTGGAGAGGCCGATGGAGCCGCACTGCGGGGTGGACGAGTGGGGCAAACACCCAGACTGGCAGATTCAACCCCAGTCATCAGTCCAGAGTGTCAGAACAACACACACACATCTGCTGCCACCCTCACTAGAACATCTGCCACTGCTTAAACACACACACAGCTTTGCTCAGCAAGACATCTGAGTGAAAAAAGTATTGCCTTCAGTTATTCAGAAGAATATACTGTATAATTACAAATATATAAAAAAACATTATAACATTACTGTACATTTAAAAGAAAGTATACAAATGTAAGGAAGCAACTGTAGTGAATTCTAGTGCTGTTATTAAATGTAGTATGTGAAATTAAAATACTTTATACAATTGTAGATTAATGGTCTAGTTCAGACAGTGTGTAATAGTGAGTGGGTTTGACAAACCATGTGTAGGACATACTCTTTTCCTCTCAATATGCACCAGACACTTTCTTATAAGCACCCCATAATTCTTGCAAAACATTGCACAATTTTGAGTGTGCTCCACACAGATGAGTGGGCTTGACACACTCTCTTTTCTTCATATGCAACGGACACTTTCTTATCAGTACTCTGTGTTTCTGGAAAACATTGTGCAATTCTAAGTGTGCTTTACACAGGTGAGTGGGCTTGGCAAAATACTCTTTTTCTCTCCATATGCACCAGACACCTTCTTATAAACAGCCCATACCTTTTGGAAAACAAAAACAAACAAACTTATCAGTCATAATATGCTACTCTCTGATGATTTTACTACTCTCTGATGATTTTTATCCTCAGACATTTAAGTCATTTTGGATACAATTGTCTGCAAAAGGAGTAAATGTAAACATGTAATGACAGAATTAAGGTTAGTTCTGTATTTAGTCTCTCTAAAACAACTTTTATTTAACATTTTAAACAAAAACATGTTTGTATAACTGACTAGTCTGATTTACTATCAGAAAGTCATTATGTTTAAGATTAATGTAAACTATATTTAATGTAAATGAAACAAGAACCTTAATGATTTTTTTAATGATGAAAGGTAAAAATCTTATGATAGAAAAGTAAAAAATGTGTGTTATTATAAAAAAACAACATAAAAAACAAAAATAGAAAACACAAGTAACCATGGTTTATTACTACAAATAAACCATAAAAAATATATATTTATTTTTGTTTGGACAAAGAAAATTACAATAAAATGATACAATTATTCAACAGAATTACTAAAACTGAAGTTAAAATAATATTTTTGTTTTTGAAAAAATAAAATAGAAAAACAAAAATTCAAGCTCTTAATAAAAGCTACAACAGTTACTTAGTGAGACTCAAACTATGTTTTGATGCTGAATACTGTATATTGATAGTATGTTCATTCATTCATTCATTTTCTTTTCGGCTTAGTCCCTTTATTAATCTGGGGTCGCCACAGCGGGATGAACCGCCAACTTATCCAGCATATGTTTTACGCAGCGGATGCCCTTCCAGCTGCAACCCATCACTGGGAAACATTCATACACACTCATACACTATGGACAATTTTAGCTTACCCAATTCACCTATACCGCATGTCTTTGGACTTGTGGGGGAAACCGGAGCACCCGGAGGAAACCCACGCGAACACGGGGAGAACATGCAAACTCCACACAGAAATGCCAACTGACCCAGCCAAGGCTCGAACCAGCGACCTTCTTGCTGTGAGGCGAACGTGCTACCCACTGCGCCACCGCGTCGCCCCTTGATAGTATGTGTCCAGGGTTATTATGGTTTGATACAACAAATACCATACAACAAGTTATACATTTATATAAAAACCTATTTTTTTAGCTAGTTATCAAGGAGATATTTCTTATTTTAATCTATTTTTACTTGAAAGTTACATAAAATGACAAACATATCAAGCTATTAATACAAGCTATAATTAAATAATATGTGTGCGTGTTTGTGTCTTTTAAATTAAAAAGTAAACAAATAATGTTTTAAATAACATGGATGTCAATTAAAAAAAAAATTATATAAAATTTAGGATAATTGTATAAATAGACTAATGCAAACAGAAATTTTAGACTGTACTGTACTGTATCTTTCCAACACTTTATGCAAACTCTCATTATAATGTGTTTTTTTAAACCCTGTGTTACTTCACAAACCAATTCAGAATTGAAGAGCAATTAGCTGAAGTCCATAATGAGTGTGGTCAGATGAGTTATGTTTTGCATTACTTATATAGTTATGTGAATTATTACCACACACACACACAGTTCTCCAGAAGCACTTCTCCTCATCTTACACACATTAGAGGTGGTTTGTAATCTCTGCAGCGTTTAGACTTTATTGCCCGCTTGTGTTTTGCTGGTGTTTGTGAGTCAACAGTGATTGTTTTGCATGTTTTAAAGAGCTACTTTACTGTAGGGGATCCAGCAAAGAGAAATTGAAATATTTAAATTTCACAGAGGCACATTATGCATGCAAAATCATATCTTTATGACTTGGTTTTAAAGCATGTTTTTGATAAAGAGGCTGTTTACAAGAACATTTTAGCTTTACGTTATGGCTGCTGAGTGGTTTAATTGCCTTTTATCTCAAGGAACACTGATTCATTTTTGTGTAAATATTTTACATTTGCTCACTGTCAAAAGTTTTCTGCAAGCATGGTAGCATTCAAGCAGTTCATACAAGCTGTTTCAGATACTGTTTTACTGTTTTCAGACACTGTGTCGTCACGTGTGTTTGTCTTCGTTATGAAAGTCACTGTTTTGACACATGCCCTGTGTAATATCACATAAATTGGATGTAAGTAAATTAAAAAAATAAGGGTCATAAAATAGCATTAAATAATACAAATAAAATAAATAATACATTAATTAAATATGTCCTTCTAGAAACCATGGCTGTTTGTCATAATAAAACAAAATTAGTATATGTTAATGAATCACTTTAAAGAAACAATGCCAAATCAGATGTGAAGTATACCAGGATAACTGGATAAAAATGTGAAAACTGAAAGTGACTATTTTACTCACCAAAAATATCCAGATTGTGAAATTACTGCAGATTGTGAAATTATTGCAGATTCATGTGATACTAGAGTGTTGATACTAAATTGATACTAATTAATAGTTCACACAAAAAAAATCCATTTACACACTAATTGCTCACCCTCAAGTGGTCCTAAACCTTTTCTTTCTTCTGTTAAACACTAGAGAAGATATTTTGATATATCTAAAAACGATTGATTTCCATGGATGTTTCCAGCTTTCTTTAAAATACTTTTGTGTTCAACAGAAGAAAGTAATAGACAGGTTTGGAACAAGTGAAGTGTGAATAAATGAAATGACAAAATTCCGTTTTGACTGAACTTTCCCTTTAACTCAGTGTTTAGTTTAAGCACCTATGACAACCAATTACAGTTTCAAGTTTTTTTTGTGTATGATGTGACAAGATTTGCTTTTGCACATCTGCATTTGGCTGTTTTCACTTTTCAATTTTCAATTCTTCTCTGCAGATCCTTTTACAATCTGTCTGCTTGACAGCAATTTTGAGTTTTTTCCAAAGTTGTTTGATTGGATTTAAGTCTGATCTTTAGCTGGGCCACTCAAAAACGTTTAGGCTATGTTTACACTGCAAGCAAATGCATCCCAAATCTGATTTTTTCGCACACATGTGACTCATATCTGTTTTTCTCTTGACAGTGTTAGCAACACAAATCATGTGACCAAATGGAATCAGATATTTTTAATTGCTGATTTGTGTCACTTTCGATACTAGAGTGCCTGTATGAAATAATAAAAATAAAATAAAATAACCAGATAAGCCACAATGGTAGATGGATGGGAATTTGAGTTGACACATCATTAAATAATAATAAAAATGTTTTTAAAAGATCCCAAATCATGAATTTAAAAATCATGGTAGTATTATATTAACTTCATAACACAACCATGTAATTGAATAAGAGAATAAAGCTAAATAAAATAAACCAAACACAAACACCTGATACTCTGATGAACACTTGACAAAAAATTGACTAGTTAATCATATCCAAATATTGCATTTTTACATTTCAAAAGAATGTCTGGATGTCATCAAATGCAAAATAAATGCCAAACAAGCTTTGCTAGACTTTTATATTTATATGAAACTATATGAAGTCTGTTCTCCAACACCTAAAAATTAAATAAACATGTAAAATTATATTAACACTTTCAGCAACAATATAAAACTTTCACAATTCACAGAGCTCGCAAACCTGTCTGTGTTTTACCCATATTGTAACATAGTAAAAAAAGCTTCGATGGCTTTTACATTTTCTCCCTCTTTCCATTTTTGTTCTGTATTATTATTATTTCTTCTTTTGCTTGCCATTTTTTGTCAGAGGAATTCCTGAGCTCAGAGCTGCCTCCAAATGCCAGGGGTCGGAGGTCAAACATATGCAGCATGTGTTACAATTTATTACTACGCATTTGCTTTGAGATTTTTCTCCCCTGACAGTCTTAAGTAAATTATACTCTCTGCTCTGAACACAAGCCTTGGCTTACCCGGGCTCTATACGGACACTCTCAAGTCCAACGTGATTGGCTGGAGCCTCGGAGAATCTAACAATCCCAGAAGGCTTTGTGCTGGTGACATGGCAGTGCAGTGTCTGTATTTATAGAAAACATATGCAAAAAAGGGGCTGGTGGCACCTCGGAATGCAGGAAGGAGCTCTTGACAGTTAAATATGAATGGAGAGCAGAGCAGCGAAGTCTAGAACAAATTTAATCAGCGAAAGGCACCTCACCTCCTCATTTCATTTGAATATAGTGGATGGCGACGTCAAAATATGTACATTTATCCCTTCCAAGCGTATTCTTTATTCTTGAAGGCTCATTATTTCTGGGGGTGTACAGAAGGGACCTCAGGCCCTGGACTCCAAACCCGGTCTGTATTAATCAAAATTTATAAAGGGTGACGGATGGAAATGGGGTTTTGTGGCCAGCAATGCAGACGCATGAACTAATGCACTAATATTATTCTTCAAATGATCAATGTTAGGAATTTTAGTAGTGCATTCATTATCTATCTATCTATCTATCTATCTATCTATCTATCTATCTATCTATCTATCTATCTATCTATCTATCTATCTATCTATCTATCTATCTATCTATCTATCTGTCTATCTGTCTATCTATCTAAACATATTTAAACTTTTTTTTCTCCAAAATCAATCAACACCCATTTAGAAAACTGCTTGACAACTTTGCAAATGTCTTCAAAACTGAGAAGTGTAAATGATCACACTGCATAAGTATTCATACAATTAAATTAATAGATCACTCAAAAAAAATCCATTTACACACTAATTACTCACCCTCAAGTGGTCCTAAACCTTAATGAGTTTTTTTTCTAGATATTTTGATATATCTAAACTTCCATGGAAGTTTCCAGCTTTCTTTTAAAATACTTTTGCGTTCAACAGAAGAAAGTAAGTCAAACAGGCTTCCCTGCAGGCACAGGACATAAACATGACATCAGATTGACATTGTACCCCAACGTCGTGGGACATTGCATTTTGTTTGGAAAAGAAAATCAGGTTGACGTCAGAACCCAAAGTCAGGCCGATGTCAATGTCCAACGTCAGACGGACGTTGCATTTTGGTTACTTTCCAACACAACCTAAAAACAACAAAATGTCAACGTCTAATGATATTACAGTCTGACGTTGTATGGACCTTACCAATATGACGTCTATCAGACGTTGGATTTTGGTTGCCATACCTGACGAATAAATGTCAGTATTTGACGTCAATATGACATTGGTTTAAAGGGGTAGTCCACTACGATATCATATTTTAAACTTTAGTTCATGTGTAGATGTGTGAACATAAACAACATCTCTGAATGTAATACACTTAAAGTTCAATGCAAAGGGAGACATTGGCTTTTACAGAGTTAGCTTAGCAAAACCTACAGCGAACGAAGTTTGGAAACTACAAAAAAATACATCCGGGTTAATGAAGTCTTAAACCCTTCAGGTTACACGCATATACCCCGTGCATACACCCTGCGCAGCGAAGGGGTGTGCCAAGAGGTGCTGTAATGCTAAAATGCCTTCCAAACGCAGCTATTTTCACAGAGCTTCTTCTATTTCCGTATTAGGCCTTCCAAAGGACATGACACATAGAGAGAAGTGCTTACAATTTAATTTTAATTATGTTCCAGAGAATTATAAAAAAGATATAGCTCAAAGGACAGCTTCCAGAATCTCTCCCAGTTCAGTGCTGGATTCTGCTAAAAACTCCTCAAAGGAGGAACAGTTACAACCATAGAAGAAGCTGTGGATTGTGAGCCACAACCTGTAAGTATTTTTATTTGTTAAAATTAATCTATTACATGCATAGTCTCTAGCATTATTGGTATGTTGTAGCAAGGACGTAAACAAGGATGTAAACAATGGCAAATGCTGTTTGTCACCGTTAACAATTTAGCTACAAATACATATTTATCCATCAAAGCCCTGTAAACACCCACAATATTCACCACCGCTAAAGTGTTTCTCTATTCGGCTGCTTTCCATGCGTTCTACATCTCAAATAACAAACTCGCAAAAGATATGTGAATGTTTCATATTGCTTACACGTGCTTATAACGCGAATATATATGAAAGACACTTGTTAGATTTTATTTTAGAGAGCAGGCATGAGGTTGAGCTGTGTCCTCTTCATTTTCTGTGATTCAGGCTCAAACTGAAACGGCTACGCTGATTGACAGTATTTACACAATAGAGGCAAAGTGCGTGTGAGACTTGTAGAGGCATGACGCTTCCTGGTGACGTGGAGCCGATCCGCAAATCAAAGCACATTATGTTAGCTGACCAATCAGAGTCTCTTGAGGGTGGGCCTTCGAAGGAGCTAGGAAAAATGATAGTCGTTTTCATGTTAGCTGAGTAGCAGTATGTAATTAAGAGTAAGATATACGAAAAAATAGCATGATTTTTTACAAATGAAGCATGAGCACACATTGCTTTGCACCCCCAAAACACAATCAAGCTTTAAAAATACACTCTGGACCACCCCTTTAAGATATTGGCTCAACGTTGGATTTTGATCACCTTCCAACACAACCTAAAATCAACAAAATTACGTCATTTCACTTCGTTATTGGAAGTGACACGATTTGCCTTTGCACATCTGCATTTGGGGTGTTTTCACTTCTCAATTTTCAATTGTTTTCTGCAGATCCACTCACAATCTGTCTGTCTGATATTTAGCTGGGCCACTCAAAAACATTCAGGCTATGTTTACACTGCAAGCAAATGCGTCCCAAATTGGAATTATTTTTGCACACGTGACTCATATCCATTTTTCTCTTGACAGTGTTAGCAGCACAAATCATGTGACCAAATGGAATCGGATCTTTTTAATTGCTGATTTGTGCCACTTTCATATTTGGTACTAAATCTGACACACATCAGATGTTTTGCAATGCAACCACAGTGTGAACGGGTTTCAGATACCTCTATGTTGGATTTCATGTGACTTACATAATTTTCGATCGACAATTCTACACTGAAATCTGAGAACATGCTTTATTTAAGTTTACACATTCTGTATGTAACTAGAAAGTTTACACTGTATGTAATTGTTCTTTTAAACATGCAGATCAGGTTAAGACCATGATCAGTTCACAGTGGAAATCAGATATTAGCATTTAAAAACATCAATGTGAACAGCTATGCAAAAAAATAAATAAATATATAAATAAAACTACATAATTTTGGCAACTGCTTACAGTTTCAACCCTTTTTTGAGTACAATGTGACAAGCTTTGCCTTTGCGCATCTGCATTTGGGGTTTTTCACTTATTCTTCTTCGCATATCCTATAACAATCTGTCTGTTGGATAGCCATTTTGAGTTTTTTTCCAAAGTTGTGTGACTGGGTTTAAGTCTGAGCTCTAGCTGGGCCACTCAAAAATGTTAGACTGTTTACACTAAAGACAAATGCGTCCCAAATCCAATTATTTTCCCCACATGACTCATATCTGTTTTTAATTTTCTTGACAGTGTTAGCAGCACAAATCATGTGACCAAATGGAATCGGATCTTTTAATTTCATGAAAGTAGCCATAGATCTGTCTCTAAGACACTTTTTTGCATTGTCTGAGTGCTTAGGGTCATTGTCCTTTAGGAAGAAGAACTTTTAGTCCAGTCTGAGTTTCTTGAACCATTTTTTATTAAGGTTATCTCTGTGTTTTGCTTCATTCAGCTTTCCTTCAGTCCTCCAGCATTCTCTGCTTAATATCATCTTCACAGCATGATGCTCCCCTGCCATGCTTAACTGTTGGGATGGTACAGTGCAGACATCTAGACATGAGACTTCAGGAGTTCATCAGGCCAGAAAATCTTGATTCTCATCTGACAGGGATTTTTATTTTATTTTTTGCAAATTCCAAGCACATTGTTTTTGTGAGTCTTCACTGAGAGGTTTCCATCTGTTCACTCTGCCATAATGCCTAGATCAGTGAAGTGTTGCATGACATTTGTCCTTCTGCAAGTTCCTCCTCTTTATCAGCTTTTTGATCTCACCAAGGCCTGTCTCCCCTGTTTATATGTCTAGGATAAAATCCTGGTTGTTGCAGATTCCTTCCAATTAGAATTGTGTAGGCCATATGTTTTTTAGAGTATGGAAAGGCCAAAATGGACCAAAAAATATGTGTCAGTGCCTCCCATTGTTGCCTTCTTTACAAAAATAAACAAACAAACAAAAAACTCAAAAAATACACAAACATGGCCTCATGAGTGACAAATTGACTTTGAAATAGGTTAACACAAATCTATCCAAAATATTTAATAATAAAAATGTATTTAAACATGTCACTACATACACACTAAACATTCATTAAATAATATATTCATTCATTCATTCATTCATTCATCCTCAGTTCTTTGGTTAAAGCACATAATTAAATAAAACATTTGGAATTCGTCAAGCATGCTGACAACTTTTACCAACTTTTCTGTAACTTGACACAAAGAAAGTAGACACTGGCTCATTTAATGTTTTCTCTCACATCAGAGCGCCGAGCTTCATTTCCTCCTGTGAGACAGCCATGCCCTGAGAATAAGTGGATGACACTCAGACGTTGTTTTCGTCTGGTAAGTTTCCCCCCCCTCTCGCTATACAGTATATAATGCCATCCTAAAGCATCAGGAAATGTGATTCACAAGACCCGGGGCGCTCCAACACACACACAAACACATGCGCACACAGTACAAAAGTATCTCTTCGCTCCTGCGGTGCCATTTTGACCCAGTTATGCGGGTTAACATTCTCTAGCGGTGTACGAGAACCCTGCCTCCTATAGGCACTGCAACACCCACTTACAGAGCCAAGGGTGAGCGGTTCGAGTTGCACAGTACACCCTCAGACATATAAAAAAATACTCGGTGTTTATCAGCAACCGAGGATGCATGGGGGTGGGTGGGGAGATACGTAGCATAAGGAAAAGACAGTAAGAGGGGGAAAAAATGCCATGAATTGAAACTCGCAAACTTTCTAATGGAAATGGTGTTGACCCCTCGGCTGTATTGTCGGAGCTGAGGCATTGTTGCAATCAATATGCGCTCAGGGGAGAGCGTGCGGGGCAAGGACCTTTCGTTCCCCACCACGCCGGAAATAATGCGAGACGCTGATTTGTTATTTTCCAGACACGGAGAAAACAAGCAGACGGGTGGCAGTGCACGCAGGTGCCTCATTTTGGGAATACTTCGGAGATATGAAATAAACAGAGTGCGGAAAAGAAATGTATCTGCGGACGAGGGATAAACAATATCGTGTAGCTAGTGCCGGTCTGCTTTAGGCGGCGGCTGCGTGGGCAAATGGTGTTCATTAGTATTTCATACATCATTATTGTAGTGTTACACTAAGCAGTCTGTGTTTTTTTTTCTTTTAAAACAATGCAGTCAGTTTTAGGGCTACTTTCCTATTTAGGCCTGCTGGTATGTAGAAGTTAGTATTTGGGCTCTGTGGTATCATAAGCTTGTTAAAGTTTCAACACTGTGGATTTATTTTGGAAAAATTTAACACAGTTATACTATTGAGTGGTTACATAATGTTAGTGTTCAAACTTGAATTTGCTATATTTAAAAAGGTGATGTATTGCTGTGATGGCAAAGGTGGCATTTTCTCCAGTCATTATTGTCACATTACCAGAAAACCTTCTATATTCAGATGAGCTGCTTAAACATGATTGACTCAATCTGGGTTGTGTTTAGCCACGACAAAACATAATTTTTTTTTTATCTAAATGGAAATGGTGGGGCATTGATTGAACACACAGTTCTGATGATGCAAACATTGCAACTACGGCAGCTGAGAAGTAAATTTTTGATGAGCTTGATGAAATTCAAAATACACTAAATGTTACAGTCACTTGCCATCCAGTATAAAAGGGATTATTCCATATGAGTGAAGGGAAGTAGAAACTAATTGTTGTGATACAACACAGCAAATCGCATATTCTTAATTTTATTGCATTAAAAAATATATAATAATAAAAGTACCAACTTTGCAATTCAGGTTGTGTAACTGGTTGTACAACTGCAATTAAATGTTTTTGATAGCTTGCAATGAGTTTGTTACAGTGCTGTGGAGTAATTTTGGCGACTCATCTTTGCAGAATTGTTGTAATTCAGCCACATTTGAGGGTTTGAGTGCATGAATCACCTTTTTAAGGTCATGCCACTGCATCTCAATTGCATTCAGGTCAGGACTTTGATCAGGCCACTCCATAGTCTTCATTTAGTTTTTCTTTAGCCATTCAAAAGTGGACTTGCCGGTGTGCTTTGAATCATTGTCTTGCTCCAGAACCCAAGTTCGCTTCAGCTTGAGGTCACTAACAGATGGTCGGACATTCTCCTTCAGGATATTTTGGTACACAGCAGAATTCATGGTTTCATTTATCACAGCAAGTCTTCCAGGTCCTGAAGCAGTATATGTTTTTTGCCATATTAATCAGTGTCCAGCAAATCTTTCTTAGGAAAGGATATGGACCATAAAACATTGCAAATACTAGATAATATTTAGACAGACTAAAGTATAAAAAGGTTCTAGATCTATACGTGCTCTTTTTATTCAGTTATTTTATGTAGATAAATTTGCTGTTTCTTTAATAGTTCATTTTATTTACACATTGCTACTGATTGGTTTGACATTTTATCACACCCATCAAACAAGAGAAACATATCTCAAACCCTGTTACATATTGTTGCACCACCCATTTCCAGGAAACACGTTGTTCAACCTGGAAACAGTAGCAAAACTTTGTGGATCGTTTTGAACTTGAACGGGCCCCAGGATTTTTGAGGAATAGAACATTTAAGAGCGTTCATTTTTCATTCATTCATTTTCTTTTCGGCGTAGTCCCTTTATTCATCAGGGGTCGCCAGAGCAGAATGAACCGCCAACTCATCCAGCATATGTTTTATGCAGCGGATGCCCTTCCAGCTGCAACCCAACATTGGGAAACACCTATACACTCTTGCATTCATACTCATACTTTACGGCAAATTAAGCTTATTCAATTCACCTATAGCGCATGTCTTTGCACTGTGGGGGAAACCGGAGCACCCGGAGGAAACCCACACGAACACGGGGAGAACATGCAAACTCCACACAGAAAAGCCAACTGGCCCAGCCGGGGCTCGAACCAGCAACCTTCTTGCTGTGAGGCGATCGTGCTACCTACTGCGCCACCGTGTCGCCGCATTCATTTTTATTCATTCATTCATTTTCTTTTCGGCTTAGTCCCTTTATTAATCTGGGGTTGTCACAGCAGAATGAACCGCCAACTTATCCAGCATATATTTTACGCAGCAGATGGCCTTTCAGCCGCAACCCAACACTGGGAAACACCTATACACTCTTGCATTCATACTCATACTCTATGGCCAATTTAGCTTACCTAATTCACCTATAGCGCATGTCTTTGGACTGTGGGGGAAACCGGAGCACCCGGAGGAAACCCACGCGAACACGGGGAGAACATGCAAACTCCACACAGAAATGCCAACTGGCCCAGCCGGGGCTCAAACCAGCAACCTTCTTGCTGTGAGGCGATCGTGCTACCCACTGCAACACTGTGACGCCGCATTCATTTTATTAATGCATTTTAATATTTAATTATTTAAAAAAAAAGTGATTTATTATAAATCAGCTAACGACATGTTTGTGTATCCACCACAGATGAGGAGAAAGAGGCAGAATTCTGCAATGTGGCATTAGTAGAATAGATATCATTTCTCATTCATTTTTTCAGCGTTTAAATCACTGGGGCATTTGTAGTGATGGGTTATTCTCCATTGTTTTTTCTTTGTTTTTTCTCAAAACTGCATGCGTTTGTGTAGATATTGCAACCTCAAACGACCCTGGTAGTCTCATGGCAAAAAACAAAGCTAAAATGAGGTGCTGGATTAGTTGAGGAAACCCTCATGTGAAGTGGGCCACTCGCTTAGGCTCAGTATTGCCCACTTGTTTTATTGGATACCCTTTCTACTCACACACACCTGGCTGAAGTGGCCATTTAAAAGTGCCTCTTAACGTGTATAGATACTGCTGCTAAAATGACTCCACTGTATGTAAGGGCCTCTTGACTATTCTGTCTTTCCAAACTGCGTATTGCAGACACAGACACACAAACTCACACAATAGGACTGATTTTTGTCTTGCTACGCTCTGTTTTTCATTTAATTTATTGTCTTTGCACTATATGAGTGTTGCACTTGAACTTTAGACATGTATGATTCCCATATGAATCTTGCACACATGATAAAGTGTGAAGTGTGATTCACTATATAGTGTAGGTGTTGTTCAGCTCACACAACTCTCAGTTCTTTCAGTTCAGTGTCTTTGATTGCATAGATTAGAACATTTAGTCTGAGAACAGAATGGTGGAATAAATCTATTCTAGAATACCAGATACAGCTGTGGTTCCTGAAAGGGCAGAAACCTCCAGCATGTGAAGAGCTTCAGTTCTATACTGAGTACTTTATTTGTTCTCTTTCTAAAGAGAATTCACAAAGAAATTATCTATTATAAATCTATCTTTCTAAAAGTTTTCCGTATTTTGTGTTTCATGTGTTTTTTTTCCAGTTAATTATGTTTTTGAATTGCATTATGGGACTTCAATCTTATGATTAACTTTTGATGTTAAAAAATGTTAGATTTTTTTTATTTAATAAACTGAAGTTATATAATCATGAATCTGTGTTGTAAATTATGGTACAAATTCCTGGTAATAAACTGCCATTTCAGATTTTCTATGTACTATTTCTTATACAAAATTTGGTTTCAAACTGCTAAAATGTCAATAAAATTTGTTAAAATGCAGAGTTGAAATTACAACATCAAAGGTTGACAGAGCAGAAACTAAGGAACCAAAATGCAATTCATAACCATACACGCTCGTTCCTTCTTTCTTTCTTTCTTTCGTCTGTCTGTCTGCAAACGTTTGCAATTCAAGGCTTATCACCATTTTCACATTTTCAGCAAAGTTTATATTTTACTAATCGTTCTAAAAATTATGTTTTTTACTGTTAAAGTATATCTCATAACTAAGCAATGTTTGTGCTGAAAATAATGACGAAGTCATGAATGTGCAACTGTTTAGTGAATTCTCCTCCTCCTGTGTTTGCCTTTCTTTGCATGACCACCTGGCAAAACACTGCAGTCCAAAACACCTGACTGCAGCCTGGAGAGGGACCCTTGCGTCTCTGTGCGTCTACGTTATATGTAACTGCGGGCTTCTTTCATCTTCACTGACATTGACAAGTTTCCCTGTGTGATCCAATGTGTGTGTTTGTGTGTGTGCGTGTGCATGTACCCCCCACCCCACCCCACCCCCCACGTCCATCATTCTGTCACACACTTTCACACATCTGGCCGGCAGTCCAGATTATGTGTGTGTGTGTGACTGTGAGTGTGTTTGGGTGGGTTTGGGTGTCTTGTTGATCCTAACTCAGCCCTCTCTTGTCAATCTAGCATTACCCAAGGCCTCTCGTCCTGCCCTGCCTCTGACAAGCATCAAACTCCTTTCCACAGCGCTCTTTGTTTCTTTGGTCTTCACTCAATTTCCTCAGGCCGTCCCTCAGGCTCAATACATGATACTGTTGGTTGTTGTGAGAATACTTGTTAGTCTGGCTTTCTGTACTACAGTAACCGGTCAGTGAGACTGTAGTAACTCTAGCTTCTATAACGGTATCCTCTTTATCTAAAAACCTGATAAGGTGTAACCCTGCGCTTCGGTTTCCTCTCACACCTGTTTGGCCATTGTTCACCATCGCCGCTAGTGTTTCAAGCTCCCACAGTGGCCCATTATAAGCCGTACTATTAAATGGATTGATCGACATTATTTTGATGTCATACTCAAGAGCCACATTGGTTTGTGAATGGACATGAAAGTTAATCTAGAGGCCGAAACAATGGCTCTCTGGATTCATTCTCCGCAGTTTGAGGTGGGGCCACGTAAGGAACGGAGGGGCCGGCAAGGGGCCACTTCTCACGTTTGGCCAGTGGATGGTATTTGATAGGGACGTTTATGTAGAGAGGCTTTGTTGGGGCTGATGTGGAGGTGCAGGAGAAGGTGGGTATGTGCTTAGAGGACATGCAATGTACATGTATGCAGATGCCAGTGTGTGCTGTTTAGGGATGCTACTATCATTCTCCAGTAGGGTAACTCAGGTGCTTTTAATAGTGTGTATTTGGTCAACAGTGTTCATATACTGTATAGCCAATTGCAGCTAAGTGAAATGAAGTAATAGCTAAACAGTTCGGACAGTTCAAAATAATCAGCTGGTTCAAAATAAACACTGTGGGACAAACTGGGATACTTTTTTATACCATAAATAATTACTGATTTCTAAAATTAGTGTGTTGTTGTTTTTTTTTTCTATAACATCTACTCCTAAATAGCACAATAATATTATCATTTTACACTTACCATTACTCATTTAGTAGATGCTTTTATCCAAAGTGACTTACAAGTGAGGATAAAACAAGCACTTCAAATCATCATAGAGTAGCAGTATATTGTTGCTGCTGATAAGTACAAATAACTAAATAAAAAAGTCTAAATTATATAT
>CAIGQV010019084.1:4297002-4317958 GCA_903798115.1 Danio jaintianensis
ATATACATATTTATATATTTATAAGTAAATAACAACAACGATAAAATATAATTACACATTTTTGATTAATGCAATTTAATGTAAACAGTAGTTTAATTTAATCAGAGTCTAAAAGAATAAAAACAACAGCAGCTGAATTTGAAATAAAATGTTAAGGGGAAAAAGAAAAGAAAAAGAAATTAGTTATCATTTATCTGCCCCCACAATCACAATCACATTACATTACTGACAAGGATTTAAAGATTACTGCTGCTTTTATTTCAACTGGAAACACACAGTGAGGTATGTTTTTAAAAATTTTGGTAGAATCATGTTTTCTCAATGAGTTTATGCAAAAAAAAAAAGTTTTTTACATATCTGCTAAAACTTGAAACGATGCATTTCAGTTTTTCACCATAGCGTAGTGAAAAAAAACCTGGACAACCAAAACATTCAACCAAAATAAAACCTTTCACCGTAGGCCTCTTTCTTTGAATCGCAGCTTGATATTGTTAAGAGTTTAGTTTCCAATTACAAATGCTGTTTTCTGACCTAGCCGTGCACCAGACAGCATGTGTGGGCGACCAAAAGCGCAACGTTACACTGCGCTTGAAAGTGCTGCGCCTTTCTGTTTTTTCTCCATATTTAATAATATGTAGATAGGCAGGATAAGGCATGGTATCATTTATTATTTAAAACCAAACAAGCCAAAACAGAAATGATGTGATCTTTTCCGGGGGGGGGGAGTCAGGGAAAGGCCAGCGAGGGAACAGTTGGTTGGTTATCTGGAGGGGAAAATATGCATGTGTATGTGTGTGTGTGTGTGTATTTTGCCACCAGCTCTTCAAAGGCTAGCACTCTGCTGTAACACAGCTGGGAACAGCAGGGAAAGTTGAAGAGTGCCTTCCTCTCCTCTCCTCCTCCTCCTCCATCTTTCTGCTGATGTGTAATGTTTTTCTCTACCTCTCTCCATCTCTCTTTATCAAACCGAAGTTTCGTCTTGCCTTTCGCCCCCTCACTCCCTCTCTCTGCGTCTCTCTGGGCATCTCTGCTCTTCTATGGCAGTCCCAGCCGGAGGGAGAAAGCAAGGGAGGAGGAGGAAGATGAGGAGGATGATGAGTGGAAGGGCTGTTCTGTGATACTGCCTGTGAACCCATGATGCCTCCTTGCTGAACTCTCCCCAGCGATCTATTCCTGCTTTTTACTCAATCTAATTCCAGCGAACCCGGTCTGCGATTACCTTTTGCTAATGCAAAAGGAGTACACAGTATCATGCTTGCATTAGGAGTGCTGTGCGTGCTGATTTAGATGTGTTCCTGGGTCAATATATTTTTGTTGACCCTGGAACATCATTCCTGTCCATATCTAATCCCTACCCAAATAGATGCAAACACCTGAACTTTTTGAGATCAAAATAGGTCACTGCTGAGATTTGCATAGATCTGATCTAGATCCGATCTATATACGTATACAGTAGAGCTGAAAGTAATCTTACAAGTGTAAATAACAATGAACTGTTTTTTTCAACAAGTACTCCTACATCAATTTAATCCTTTTGGTATTTTGCAGTTTATATAGGTTTTTTTTGTAAGTACATAGAAGTACATAGAACTTTCTGGTAACACTTTAGTATAGGGACCAGTTCTCACTATTAACTAGTGACTCATTACCTGACTATTATTAAGATATTGACTGTTTATTAGTACTTAAAAAGTACATACATGCATGATCTTATTCTACATCCCTAACACTGTCTAATACTGAAAGCAAACTACTAATACATTATTTTGCATTCAGGTATATAATTAAAAACTAGAAATGAGCATAGTATGTAGTGGTGGGCTACTTGGATTGAAAATGAAAGGGCTGGTTTTCTCTATCTATGCCGTGGTCTCACTTTTTTTCTTGTTTCTTTCTTTTTGTTGTGTTTATCCCAAACCTGTTTGCATCCCTGCTGGCCCTAAACATAACTCTAACAATCAATTATTCCTAAAATCTATGAGAAATTATAGGTAAATATCAGTGATGTAGAAGTGCCTTACCCTGTTTGAAAGCAAAAACTTTAAACTATAAACTTGTTCCTCACATCTGATTGGTTGATTGAAATGTTGTTCCAGAATCAACAAAGATGTTGATCCAAGAAACTTGATCAACACTTGATCAAGCTACACTTGATAAAATCCAGTTCTGCAGAAGGGCTGAAGGCCAAACTATTACGCTGCTCAAAATGAATAAAGGCAGGTTTTTAGAATTAATAAAGATTCTTCTTACTTTATAAAGACAGGAAGTGATACGTCTCAAATCAATTAAAAATACAACTATCCGTCGTGTAATCGCACTTCACAGGCATGCAGATGATCTTTTATGAGCGCTTGCACTTGGATTCACCCTAAACTTGTCATCGAACTCCTTTCATCTGTAGATGGAGCATTCAGCAAATCCCTTATCAGGGGGTCAAGAGTTAAAATGTGCCGCACCGTAAGAATTATCCTGAGCGCCGTGTGGGTTTGAACGCTCCTTATGTTAGTGCTGCATGGAGTGAGTGATTTTAATTCAAACAAGGAAGTTCTTCATGTAATTAACCTTGAAGCCTGCCCCCACCCCTCTTTTAATTTAAGTCGTGTGCTTCACTGCGGGGTGTTTTTTTTTTTCTTCTTCTCCCTCACCCTCTCTCATGCTCTCAATCTATCGCTTACTTGTTAATTTTTTTAGGTTAACATAGATCATGGTGTTTCAGACCTCTGCTGGCACCTCGGGGTATGAATCTAAGAGATCAGAGTGTATCTGTGCAGACCTCATTCTAATGTGTACAGTTGGCTAACCTGGAGGATAATCATGGAGATGTGGACACTGTCAGGGATAATGTGAACGTGTACAGTTTAGTATATACCACGTTATTAGACCCCTCTCCCATCCATACCCCCAAAAGTATATTATCCAACTCAGGCTCATTGAAAACATATGTCTTAGCCTACATTTTTTGCAAAAACCTAAATATGTTGTTCCGTGTTTCATTTCAGGTGACAAATCCACTAGTGGGCGCTGTCTACATTTTTATGTTACTTGGATATGTTTTGTTTTACATTTCAGACACACTTCCACAAGAAGCTTGTAATATCACCTAGAGAATCACTGACCAAAACCCTTCCCTAAACCCAACCAATAGTATTTTCGAAAAAAAACAAACAAATGAGAATAATTTGGTGTAGCCGTGCTTCACCAGACTTAAACCCACGTGCTCTGCATTACAAATACAACACTGTAAACTGACCATGTAAGAAAAATTGTCCATATGGAGATAGAAATGTGAGACAAACATATTCGATTACAAATTATAGACACTATTAAGGTGTTTTGTGGTATTTATTTGGTCTTGTACAAAGGCATGCACAAAAAAAAAATCCTTAATAAATATTTGTCGATAATATATCCCTGTAACTAACATTAGTGTCAAAAGGACTAAAAGTTAGCATCATACCACCCTGTGGCTTTCATTTGACCTAGAAACTGCAGCTTTTACATTTTTTTTATACAGTTTCACAAAAAATTAGGCTGAAGCATTTACAATTAGCCTGGTTAACATTATCACTTACATACTGTCTTATAAGCAACCCTTCAAAAAACAAGAAGTTAATATGTAGTGATATGCATTTAAGATACAAGTACACTAATTTCAGTTTTTTTGTTTTTTTTTTACCAGAAAATTTGTGTCAACACTGGTGTTTTTTTTTCATGAATGAATCTGCTTTTTAAACAAATCATTTCAGTCAGTGATTTAGTGAATAATTCTTCGAGGCAATCCTTTTGATTTGTTTCTAAATCAATACACAGTTTTGAATTAATGAGTTGAATTAATAATTAAATGAATTGCTGATTAACACTTGCACCATCTACTGGTGAGTTAGAAATTTAGTAATTTGTAACTTCCACATTCACACTTCGAGCGACATGCTGTGACAAAGCGACAAGCGACTGTTCATTTAAATGGAGTACAAGCGACTTCCGGTGACCTCTGACTACGTGAGCAGTAGTGACCATTGGTGACCAGATGTGGACATGTCGAGCCAGACAACAAAGTTGAGAATTCTTAGGGGCTTAATCTCCAGCGCACTACTTTTCTATTGTTTTCAATGAAATGCGCTGGACGGACATGTTTGACCATTACGCTCGCGGATCACATCTATTGAAGCATTTATTCAGTGGCACGCAAACTCATTCGCTCTTAGTGAATATCATCATAAATGTTACTTAAGCAACCTCAAGGCACGAATGCCCACTAGCGACTTCAATTGCCACCCAGGGCGACAGGCAGCTACAAAGTCGCTGCAAGTGTGAATGAGGCTGAAGGCATAAGCCAGGTACCAACACAACTGTACAGTCAGGTTTTACCTCTTTGTCAGTAGTAAGTTTTTAATCTTCTACAATTTTATAAATTCACCACTTATTCATTCATAGATTCTAAAAAGTACAGGCCAGGATAAGAACATCATTTAATCCATTGACATTTTATTTTCACAAAAGTTATGTCAAACTAATTAGACTACTGCATTTAGTATGCTACTTATGTATATAACATAACTCTTGGAAATGCAATATGTAGACAAACAAAATGGAATAAATTGTATTTTTTATATTTAAAAAAATATATAATATATGTGGCGGCACAGTGGCTCAGTGGTTAGCACTGTCGCCTCACAGCAAGAAGGTCGCTGGTCGAGCCCCGGCTGGGCCAGTTGCTGTGTCTGTGTGGAGTTTGCATGTTCTCCCCGTGTTGGCGTGGGTTTCCTTCAGGTGCTCCGGTTTCCCCCACAGTCCAAAGAGATGCAGTATAAGTGAATTGAATAAACTAAATTGGCTGTAGTGTGTGTGCAAATGTGAGAGTGTATGGGTGTTTCCCAGTACTAGGTTACAGCTGGAAGGGCATCCGTTGGCGGTTGGCGGTTCATTCCACTGTGGCGGCCCCTGATATATAAGGGACTAAGCCGAAGGAAAATTAATAATATATGTATTTGACCTTTTTTGTGTGTATGAGCTCTGTAGTGATCCCTATATATAAATTTTTTTTACATTTTTGTTTACCCATTTTTGCCCCGTTTTTAGTTAAATGTGAAATAATACAATATTTGCAGTTTATACTGTTCATTTTCCTCTCAGTGGAGATATTAATCTTTGTCCAGCAGAGGGAGTGTGTAATTTACAGAACATCTATTGTCCTCCTCAAATGCAAATGCTCCCTTTTCCCATGTTTTACAGCAGGAAACAAGTGCAAAATCACCTCATTACCAGACATCAAACTATAAATCATGACAAATTGAATCCTTTTTAAATCTAGAGTGTGTAATTGGACATTTTACACCAAGCACAATGCATTGTGTGAGTTCTATTGACTTGGAATGAATTACTGATGTTTATTTGCACTGATAGAGTTATGCAGATTTTCAGCCATTACCGTTGCCTGTGCTTTTCGAAAATGACTTCAATAAAAGAACAAATAAATACATTTCCCTTTGCTGTGCCAGGAGCATGGACATAACTTAGACACGGACTAACTGTGGAGGTGATAATTCTGCTTAGATGAGATGTAGCGGTGTAGTGTTAATCACAATGAACAAGCACAGGCTTGTTCTCAATAACAGAGAACCTTTCTCATTTCAAGTTCACACACACACAAAGCAAAGTGTGAAATGAATTGTTCCTTGCATATGGAAAGCTTCATTCACTTAACAGCCGCTCCACTTTCAGCTCCAAACCTGCATTTTATTCACCACAATTCAAACAAGCCAGATGCTATATATACTAAAATAGCACTGCGCCGTGACTATTTACAGTAAATTAAGTCAATGCAATACTTTTTGCTGAAAATACACCCCCTTTCTATGTAAATTAGGCTCTATTTGTGCTATTAGCTTGACACAATTAATGTTGTGCAGAAGCTAATGTTGTGTAAGTGCAATTTATTCTTGGTGAAATCTCTGCATAGCAATCCATTTATGTGATATACTGTAACAAACCACGCTGCAGAATTTCAGCCTTACCTCTTGTCCTCCTTTCAGTCCGGAGAGGACATTTTATTTGTTTTTATTTAAGGGTAAGAAAAACTGCACAGAAAGGCATATTAATGGAAGGCATACAATAAGTGCATGGTTTTGTAATGCATTATACTGAACAGGCCTTTCGTTCCTCTCAAGATAGGAGTTTTTTAGGGCAGTTGTGATGTGCTAATGTTGATCATTTGGCAGTTTTAACCAGCAGATGGGAGCGTTGTTGATTCATTTCAGATGGATGCGTCAACAAAGTCTTTCACAAGTACATTTTCTGACAACAAACAGATATCACTGTGGTTAGTTCAAGGCGATAATCACAGCCCTTCTCTCTCTATTGTACCTGCAGCTCCGTTTTCTGAGCTGTGATCAGTTTTTCCTCTCATTGTGTCTGTGTGTCATTTTGCGTCGTCTCACTCGGTCCGAAGTTTCCTGATTGATCCAGAGAGATACGCAGCGCGGCAGATGCCGCTCTAATTATACAGTTGTTTTAAGGTTGTCAGGTTGCAACAAGGAGGAAATCATCAAGGGAGGAGTTTTGATGGACGGAGGGTGTATTTCAAGCATCTGGCAACTGCGGCAGCTGCTGTACCACATCCCTGCTGCCAGCTTTCTGGCTAAATAAATATCGCCTCAATCCATCTTGTAATGGCAAGTGTAAATTACTGCAGCACGTCAATAACTGGTTTACTATGATGTTTCTTTGCCGCCATTTCTAGCTGTATATTGATTTCACGTAGCTGTTAAATGGCACCGGTACTATTTCTCTGGAGTGGGACTTGTTTTTTTCTGTCTCTAAGTGTTTAGTGTTGGATTGTGGACAGGAGGGAAATATAATCTTTTTATTGACCAGCCATTATCTCGGTTTGTTTATAGTGGGGTATGAAATTATATTTATATTCAGGAAATGGATAGCTTCACACAGTTTTTGCAAAATAATCAATTCACTTTCCAGTTGGACATGTTTAGTCTTAAAACTGCTTGTAATTGGCATATAGAATATAATTGGGATATTAGGTATAGAAGTAAAGGTTTAGTATTTTGTGTGTGTGTGTGTGTGTGTGTGTGTGTGTGTGTGTGTGTGTGTGTGTGTGTGTGTGTGTGTGCTTGTGTGCGCGAGTGTGTGTGTGTGTGTGTGTGTGTGTGTGTGTGTGTGTGTGTGCACAGTGCCAGAAATGAAGTGCCAAATGCAGATAAAAATCTTTTTTTTAATTTTTAATTTATTTATTTAGAACATGAGAATGCATTGTATGGTTTAGTACAACTGTATTCAAGTTTATTCAAATAAATTTGTGATGCATTTAAAAATAATACAAAACTAATATTTATGGTTTAACATTTTCAAAAGCAAATAAATTAAAATAATAACTAATAGTTGTGTCCTTTTTTATCATTATATTATATTATATTATATTATATTATATTATATTATATTATATTATATTATATTATATTATATTATATTATATTAGTTTTGCTTACTAAAAATAGAGAAATGTATGACGGTGCAGATAAGCAAAAACATTTAATCTTAGTCTCCTGAGTGTCTTCACAACAGAAAATCAGTGATCATACCAGAACTGCCTAATAAGAATAAAACTGAATTAGTGTTGTTTGCATAAACAAATGCAATTATGTCAGTCATGTTTTATACATGTATTCCCAATCACCTGCCCCCCTTTCTCCTATCTCTCGCTGGTGTTATTTTGCCAGTGCTAACCCTCAGTCCGGCTTCTTACTCTGACAGCCAGGGGCCGTGAGGGGCCATGTGTGCCCGGCTGCAGCTGCTCCACTCTCCTTGCCCACTCAGCAGGCACACCGTGCCCTTTGAGCCCACCTGCCATTCAATCCAGCACAGGTTAACACAAGCACACACACACAGGTTTATTGACTATACACTTAGTTATGCTTGGTTAAGTATGCTGAAGCAGAAACGACTACAGCATCAAATAGGAGTCTTGTGAAATGTGTCATAGCCGTTTTGTATTCATCTGTTTAACAGGACTGGAGCAGGTTTGTTGATGTGTGTGATAATGCAGACCGACATACTCATGCAATAGCATACATGTGTCCATGGATAATTATATCGTATCTGTATGAATAACATATTTAGGAATCATATTTTCAGATTTCATTTACTATATACACTCAAAAAAAATACTAGGTTATTTTTAGTAAAATCTGTAAAATAAACAAATAAATAAAATAATTAGTAAAATTCAAGGTGTTAAAATGGCAGCTGTGGTTGCCAGAATTTTAAAGTAAAACATAAAAGAAATAATAAGAATAAAAGAAAAGTTTATATTTTAAGGTAAACTATATTTCACTGATGGATCAGAGACTAAGCTGAAGGATAGTGAATGAGTGAGTATTGCATTTCATTAATCTATAGTGTTAATTAATCAGTGTTTTTGTCTTCTAACATCTACACAATGCACCTTTGTTACACAGACAAAAACATGGACAACCCAACCTCTGGGTTAAATGTTTATATAAAATTTATGACTTTAACCCAATGGTTAATTTAGCATATGTTACTATGTGTACAGACAAAAATAAATAATCAATTTATTATTTGACATGTAACTAAAGTAACATTATTTAATAAAATTTAGATGTAACATAAAACTATAACGTACATAACTTATGACAAAAATAAAAAAAAACAAAATCAAAGCAAATCCCATTTAAGGAATTTTGGAAATGTCAGTTTACGGTAATTTATTGTATATAATTAAGCAAGCTTACTGTGAACCAGGTTACAGATTTTTACTGTTTAATTTTACAGTTAAAAATCATTATTTTAGCTGTACATTTTACAGTATATGGACAAACCTAAACACTGAGATAAATTCTTACATAACATTTATAACCTAACCTTAATCCAATGGTTGACTTTGTCCATATTTTACCATTACCAATAATTATTTGATGTCTTAACAATTATTTTAGATTACACCCACCATCAAATATGAGCCTTGTGTAATGTGTCATAGGGGTGTTATATTCATCTGTTTAACAGGATTGTAGCAGGTCCGCTGATGTGTGCGATAATGCAGATAGACGTGCTTCTTCCCCACAGACGTCTCTGTTATTCTGTATCTCCTCAAAGGTGAACAGATGTAGGGCCAGCAGTGGAAATCAGCGAGGAAAACCCACAATATTGAATGTGAGTTTAATCAGCGGCTCTCCTCCTGATCCATTTATTTCCACACTGAGCTGATTGCATCGGCCGCCACTGATGAGCCCGACCCACGACACGCCATAATTACCCATCACATCATATATGTCCTACAACCATCATAGAGCAACTCATAATCTCAAAATCACCGTACTCTGAGCAAAGTGGATCACTCTTTCAGTCAAATCAAACTTTCAGGGTTATTATTGTAGGATTTTTCCATGTCCATTTCCTTTTTATTTTAATTCAGCCCTGGCAGCCCAGCCGTTGTACTCTTTCAGTCAAAGGCATCTGTAGTGGGAATCAATATGTAGATATGCATGGAAAATGCTAGCAGTCTGGCTGATAATGAGATTTTACAGTGAAGACAAAGCCCCTGGGTGCGGTGATTGGTATCTGAGAGAGTCCACACTGTCCTCCCCTGAGAGCCTCACAGCGCGGATGTGTCGTCTGTTTCAACTGCTCCAAGCTGGAGGTGCAGCTTAATGGAGTGAGCACCAAACACCTTTTGCAGGGTTAGGTAAAGATGTTACATATTTAAGGGCTGTATATGGTTAGTGGGACAAATACAAGACCATTGCATTCATTAAAACCAGTAACACAATGTAACGCTGATATTTTAATTGTGTGTGTGTGTGTGTGTGTGTGTGTGTGTGTGTGTGTGTGTGTGTGCGTGTGCGTGTGTGTGTTTGTAAATTATCATTATGATTTATTTACAAAATATTATGAAGGGCAACACATTAAATAATTACAGTGCCCTCCACTAATAGTGCACTTTTAAATTACAATACATATAGTGGCGTGGAAAAAGTGTAATGTTTCAGATCATCAAACAAATGTAAATATTAGTGAAAGATAACACAAGTAAACACAATGCAGTTTTTTTAAATAAGTTTTAAAATAATGTTTTATTATTAAGGGAAACAGAATCCAAAACTACATAGTCATGTGTGAAAAAGTGTTCCCGCCCCGTTAAAAGAAATCACTTAAATAGGGCTTGCCTGACAAAGTGAAGTAGAACAAAAGATCCTCAAAGAAGTCACAAAAGACCCCAAAACAACATCCAAAGAACTGCAGGCCTCAGTTACGGTGAGTGTTAATAACTCCACCATAAGAAAAAGACTGGGCAAAATGGAGTCCCAAGACGAAAATCACTGCTGAGCAAAAATAACCAAAAAGAGGTGTGTGTCCCATTATGTGTGGTGTAAAAGTAACAATCATACTAACAGTAAAATGTGGTGGTGGTGGTGGTGGTAGTATGATGGTCTGGGGCTGTTTTCCTTCATCAGGACCTGGAAGACTTGCTGTGATAAATGGAACTATGAATTCTGTTGTGTACCAAAATATCCTGAAGGAGAATGTGCAACCATCTGTTTGTGACCTCAAGCTGAATTGAACCTGGGTTCTGCAGCAGGACAACGATCCAAAGGAAACCAGCAATCCACTTCTGAATGGCTGACAAAAAAAAGAAAAACACTTTGGAGTGGCTTTTTCAATGTCCTGACCTGAATCCAAGTGAGATGCTGTGCCATGACTTTAAAAAGGTGGTCCATGCTCTAAAACCCTCAAATGTGGCTGAATTACAACAATTCTTCAAAGATGAGTCCCCAAAATTCCTCCACAGAGCTGTAACAGACTCATTGCAAGTTATCAAAAATGCTTGATTGCAGTTGTTGCTGCTAAGGGTGGCCCAACCAGTTATTAGGTTCAGGGGCAAACTCTTTTTCACACAGGGCTATGTATTTTTGTATTTATTTCCCTTAATAATATAAACCTTCATTTTAAAACTGCATGATGTGTTTACTTGTGTTATCTTTGACTAATATGTACATTTGTTTGATGATCTGAAACAATAAAGCGTGGTAAACATGCAAAAGAATTCAAAATAAATCAGTAAGGGGCCAACACACTTTTTTCACACCACTGTATATATACTGTGTATATACTTTTTTGTTGTTGTACTGTTGCATACTGTTGCAATATTAGTGGAGGCAACTGTATTTAAATATATCATGTATTTAAATATATCATTTTAATATAGTTGCTTTTTATATTTACATTCTAAATTATTAATTAAGTATTTATTTAGGATTTAAATAACTTTGCACACCAAGTAGCCACAATCTGTGTCAGACAGTTTCAAATCTTTGCCTTTTGAGCTGGTTTGGTCCTTCTTCATAATTTATGAGTGTATATTGATATGACTAGTTGTTTAAAGAATGATTGTAAGGGCTGAGGAGGATTTACATTTGCAGGCTTTAATTGCTCAGCAGGGTTCAGGGCTGTCCGTACTTGCCCCAGGGCAGGGGGTTAGAAAGCTCTGTCTTTTCCTGGGTGATCCAAATTTGACATGCCCAGACTAGAAGTGTTTTCCAGCTCCTGATGGCAGTGCCACTTCTGTGCCCCAGTTAGAGCTAACAGAAAATGTCAAACTTCTTTTTATCACTCCCTTTTTATTTTCTCTCTCTCTATGCCATCAGCAGATCACAGCAGTAAGTCAGCTATTAACATTAACAGCTTTTTTTTCCACTCACTTTATGCTTAACAGCACTAGAAGAACTACCTTAGCTGTGTGTGTCTATTGTCAGTACATATACTGTTTGTGTGCATGTATGCTTATTATGTTTCTATATTTTTTTATTATTATTCATTTAATGGTTTTATAATTGCAAGCAAAACTGTGAAATAGAAACTCACAATTATCTTTTTTATATTGTTTTTATTTAGTTGCAGAAACAAACTTTCATACAGGACACCACTGTAGTAAGTTGGGGGAATCCCCTTCAAAATACAAAAACATTATTACGAATTTTTGGGAAGGTGTCATTTCCTTGATGAGCAGATTCAGTAAGTTTTAGTTCATTTCTGGCGGGAAATAAAAATAATGAAAATACATATATTCTGACAAAATGTCTGGAATGTGAGTGTTAAACAAAACATGAGATCATCAAAAAATACTAATAAAATCCTAAGGGGGCTAATAATATTGACCTTAAATTTATTTGAAAAATAAAATGCTTTAATTCCAGCTAAACTGAAAGAATTAAAACTTTCTTTAGAACCATATATATATATATATATATATATATATATATATATATATATATTATAGAAAATACTGTGAAAATGTTCTTGCTCTGTTAAACAGCACTTGGGCAATATTTGTAAAATAATAAAAACTTCAAAGGGCTAATAATTTTGCCTTCAACAGTGTGTGTGTGTGTGTTTGCATGTGTGTGTGTGCGTGTAATTAAAATATATATTAGTTACAAAAAAAAAAAAAAAGGTCATACAATTGCATTTTAATCAATTTTTAAGTATGATTAGTCTCAGACATCATGCTCACAGATTGTTGGCTGGACATCTGATACATGATGCACAAAACTGGAAACACTTCAGTCGACATCTGATTGGTTGAAATGTACAGGATTTCTGAGTCACAATCTTCAACAATCCGCGTGAAACAAAGCCATAATAATAGCAAACCCCCTCATATGGAGGAGTCATCTTGCTTATAACTGAGACACTCAGCTTTTATCATGCCCAACTAAACTCTTTTCTACTTTGTTTACAGAATACAATTTTAAAAGTGTTCAACAAATAAATCACAGTTGGTTATTACCAAACATAAAAAAGTTCAAATTTAAGGTAAAAAAAACGTTTCAGTATTAAATTATGTTGAAGAAAATTTATTATTAAATTAATTAATATATATTATAGGCGTATATAAGTATTTTTAATGATCAAATAGTTCACTTTCTACAGTAATGAGAGCAGATCTTTTAGCAAAAACATAAAAATAAATAAATAAAATAGATTATTATTATTATTATTAGTAGTAGTAGTAGTAGTAGTAGTATTGCAAATTTGTGTTAATTATTGTTATCATGACATTTTTTTTTTTTACTTTATTTACCTGCCATATTTAGTGATTTGTATGTCTCTTGTATTTATTTATTTATTTATTTATTTATTTATTGTTATCTGGTTATTAGTTGATTGTTCTTAAAGAAAACATGCTTCTTTACAAAATTACACAATAACAGCTTTGCAGTGTTTGATTCTGGGTACAGGTTTAAAGGTTCCAGTCAGAGTGCTGTTTTCTGCTCTTCTCCCGCTAGATGTGCCCTCAGCTGTTCTTGGTGCCATTACTGCTCCCTGCACTTTTTATCCTGCACCTCCGAGACCCCAAACTGCCAAACGAGGTGAATTATGGCCAGTTATATGGAGTGGACTCTGAGCCACAGGGGACAGGACATAGTCAGAAGAACTAACCACAGTTCTGACCATTAAAAGCCAGCCTGACACTGGCCCTTCATCTTACCTCCTCCACGAGATGAGTGCTCCCAACCTCAGCTTCCCCTGAGAAGACACAGATCCAACAGAAGAGCCCAGACACGCTTCCCCCTATCATTATCAGTTAAGCTTCTCACCTCTACCTTTCTTTCTGGGAGTCTCCCTCTCTCTCTCTCTCTCTCTCTCTCTCTCTCTACAAAAAATAAATGAATAAAACAAAAAAAAACAAAAAATACTGTAAAAACACAAATTCGCTTGAAATATGTAGAGAAGTATAATAACAATGGATATATCTTAATAAAAGAATAGAAAATATATATGTACTACCTGACAAAAGTCTTGTCGCCTTCATATGGGAACTCCAACGTGCGTCTGTTAACACGTTGTTAACTTCGTGAAGTTATACTTCAGACGACCAATCACTCTGAATAGTAAGAAAACAGGCCAATGAATGCCAAAATAAATTGGCAGAGCTCAGCTCCACAGCTGACAGTGATTAGCCATTAGTGCTATATAAGCTGCCAGCTGAGAAGCGAGCAATAGAATTTAGCTTTCAGAGTCTCTCACAAGACTAAAGACACTCTATCTGCCAACCTGATTTCAAGACTGAAACCAGTTTACTCACCAGTCCGGGAGATGACGTGACAGAGGCGGTCGATCTGGGCTTCCTGTCCCCTGGGCGTTTCGCTGGTGTGCACAAAAGAGCAGTTTCCATTAAAAGAGCAAATTCCCTAAGAGAGCAACACAGTCAATTAACACGTCTTGTCTTTTTCAAGACGCTGTTTTGACTGTGCGTTTCTGGATTCGGTGGTTCCTATCTCCGAATGATGGGCACGGGTATTGCATCACAGGTCTGGGGGTCCAGCATGTCGATGCGGTGCTAGTGGACAGCTCATGGTCTCACTGTGAGGGCATGGCTGTTGCACAGCTGAGATCGCGGCTTCCAAGCCACCCCTGTTGCTCCCCATGAAAGCGGTTAGCACGCGGGCAGATCTGAGGATCACAGTGGGGGTTTATCCGTCGCCTCTGGGCCCGCGGACCCCCCACTCCTCCACAACGCGCTCCATCCAAGCTTCGAGTGGTTGTGCGGTTTATCCCCAGGGATGCCCACGCCTGCGCTTGATGACACCGGAGATCAGATGTCCATCGCGACATCGGAGGGCAAGCTGTCATGCTAAGATGACAGACCGGGCTCGCTTACATCCTACGGGGTGCAATGCGTGGTCATGGTTCTCGAATCAGACATGATGGCTGCACTTCCTGGGCTGCTTCGGCGGTGTGGCTGGAGATGGCTTGTCCCCCAGTCTCACCGCCGGACCGACTAGAGGGTGTGACGTGCAGGCTAATGTAAGATGAATCTTCCAGCTCCCGTCCTCTTCTTCCCAGGGGCGCACAGCGAGCACACGTTGGCATAGAGGGCGTTTTTCTCCGCCCGGTCCTCATGCGCTTCCGCCTTCACCTCCCCTGATGGCGAGGCGGCCAGTGGGTACGAAGCTATTTCTCAGGTGGTGGGCGCTGCCACATAAAGGGGTAAGCTGAGACCCCTGTCCAAGGCGGGTGGGTTATCTGTGTCTCTCACGGCCAAAGCCCACACTGCTGCAGGCCATGCCGCTTCTGCCCTGCACCACGGCCACCTGGCTGTGCTGCACAGGGGCGGTTCTTCCCCAGGCTTGTGCGTAAGCACCGCACGGTGGTCGGCTATGCTCTCATGATTTTCAAGTCGGCCGCCCGTGCCCTGGGGAGGACGATGGCCACACTGTGGTCCGGAAATGCCACCCTTGGCTTACCCTGGCAGATATGCGCTGCGCCGACAAAGTACACTTTCTTGGCGTGCCCATATCCCAGGCAGGCCTACTCGGCGACAACGTCGGGGACTTTACCCAGGAGTGCTCGGTGGTGAGAGATCAGCCGTGCGCGATGGAGCAGGTCATCTCCTGGTGGACTCGGAAAACTGCTCCCCCACCAGACCCGTCCGCGCTGGCTGTTCCTCGCCGAGAGCGTCCTTCCCGCGGTTCCAAAATGCTCCGCCGTCACAGCCCGTTCCACTGGCCGCTTGGGCTGCTTGGAGAGGAGCAGAACCGTTCTTTCCCCGGTGGAGGGCCGGGCCTCCCCCGCGAATGAATGTAGCTATCCGAAAAGAGCGGCTTTTCCTCCGTCTGGGTGTGGAAGCCTAATTGCTGCCAGCATGGGACATGCTGCCTTCCAGCTCTCAGCTTTGGTGCACTTCGCCACAGGCTTTTAGGGCGCCTGAGGATGAGCTCCTTTCTCGCACCTCCAGCCTCTCCGCGGGATCTTGGGAAGAAGGTAAGAGTCAATCTCTTATTTTCAGTTATTCCTCGGGACGCTCCGCTTCACGGGGTGAGCACTCCCCATCCCGAAGCTGCCCCTCCATTTTTTTTTTACTCCATTTTTTTCAATTTACATTTTTTTTTCAGACCTTTGAATTAGTCAATTATGCATAGGGATCTGGTGCTTCGGCACCTCGGCCTGTTGGGGTTTCGGGTCAACCGAGAATGAGCAAGCTCTTCTCCGGGCAGAGCTTCTCTCATATCGGGTTGGAGCTGGACCCGGTCTCCATCACGGTGCGCTTTTAGTGCGCCAGGCTAGTGCTGCCCTGTCCATTTAATTTGGCAGTTATAGTGGTCTCACTGAAGTTTTTCAGAGGCTCCTGGGGCATATGACATTTGTAGCCACTATTATGCCGCTCAATTGCTCATATGAGACCACTTCATCGCTGGCTTCGCGATCAGGTCCCCAGATGGGCATGGACAAGACGGGTGTCCATCACCACCCTGTGTCTCCGCACCTTCAGTCCCTGGATGGACCTTGTCTTCTATGGGCCTGGGTGCCCTTAGAACAAGTGTCCAGTCATGCTGTGGGCTGTGTGTATCGAGCATGCAGCTGCAGGTTCGTAAATCGGACTTCGGTTGCGTTGGCATTCAATTGCCTGGAGTTGTTGGCAGTGTTTCTCGCTCTCTGCCGGTTCCTACCAGTACGGGAGGGGACATACGTGTTGGTTAGGACGGCCAGCACGGCTGCGATAGCGCACATCAACCATTTGGGTGATGTGCGCTACGGCCGCATGTCTCAGCTCGCTCGCCATCTGCTCCTCCGGAGTCATGCGGCTTAATAGCTGCGCGCCGTTTATATCCCGTACGAGCTCTACAGTGCCAGCTTACATGCTCTCATGACAGTTACGTTTCTGGGAGAACGGAGACTCCACCCCGGCACAGTCCAGTTGTTATGGGCACGCTTCAGAGAAGCCCAGGTCATCCTGCTGCTTCTCCCGAGCGGCCCTTCACCAGCTGCTTTCCCTGCTCTGCACAGATGCGCTGGCTCTCAGCTGGCCCCGGGTTTATGCAATATGTGTTTTTCCCCAGCCTGCGCACACAGACTCTGTGCAAGGTCTGGGAGACGAGGAGCGGGTCTCGCTCATTGCGCCTCCTTGGCCCAACTGAACCCGAGTTTCCGGACTCACACTCCTCGTGAAGGCCCTCCCTGATGAATTACCCTGGAAGAAGCACTACTTTTCTGGGACGGGCACCCTCTGGCACCCGCGCAGCGTTTTGGAATCCCCACGGAGGGTTTCTAGACAGAGCGCGGTGGACTTAGGTGACCTATCAGTAGATGTTAACACCGTCACTTAGGCTACAGCACCCTGTATAGGCAAGCCTATGTCCTTATGGTTAGGTCCGTTGAGCCACTCGACTCAGTATCTATAAGTTTTCTGTCCATGAAGGCAGTTCTGCCGGTCACGTTGGTATCATTCAGGAGGGTTAGGATTCCGGTGGCATTTTCGGTCAGCGAATCGTGCCAGGAATTCGGACCGGCCTACTCTCACGTTTACCTAAGACCCCGGTTCAGCTTGTGCCAAGGTTCCTACCACCCATTTTAATATTAAAAGTGGTAGTGAGCCTGCAAGCGCTGTCCGTGTAGGAGGCAGACCCAGCCCTTTTATTGCTATGTCCGCGCACTGCGCCTAATGTGACACGTAGAGCATACATCTTTAAGCAGCTCTTTTCTGTTATGATCGGCAGAAGGGACGTGCCGTATCAAAGCAGAGGTTGGTCGATTTTATAGTTATGCCATCGCCCTTGCTTGATGTGCCAGGGCGAGCTGTGTCCCCCGGGAGAGAGAACACTCTTAAAAAAAAATGAAAAAGAAAAAAGCGGTGCCTCTTTTTCGGCGTGAGTACGCAGCGCCTCTTAACAGATTATGCAGAGCTGCTGGCTGGGCGACACCTAACACATTCACAAGATTTTATAATCCTCGAGTGGAGTCGGTTTCCTCCCGATTACTGGGTTGCTCCGGTCAATCGGGACGAAATTAAGCTCGGTGTCAAAAACGCTTGCTGCGCCATGCTCCCTAACCCGGAGATATGTGCGCTTTTTCTATTCTGCTAGTAAGTTTCCCGCTTGGCGAACCGTAGAGAATTCCTCCAAGACCCTCAGCACCCGACTCAGCGGAGGAGCCGGGTGCCTGGCTCAGTGTGATGTCTGGTATGCCAACTCTTGGTCTACCCACATGCTGAGGTTCGGTGCCAGCTATGCGTGGTCCCCGATGGTGATCCCATATGCTTATTCAGCCACGGAGTGTTCCCCCTGACCAGGCGGACCCGTGTCTTCCCTACCCGCTAACCAGCTTATCATATGTAGCACTCCCCCTCCATAGGGCTAGTCCATATGTTCTTAATTCCATCAAGTCTCCCCTCTTGGGTAGCAGGTGGCCTCTGCAGCGTCCTCCCCCTTCGGGGACTGGCACGCTTTTCCAACATACTGTCGTATTCTAAAATCCCTAGTCTATATTAGCTAGGTAAAAGCACATTACGACCCCCGATCTAAATTTTCTAATTATTCCCATGTAATGGTAATTAAAGGGCCTAGGGGACGTTGGAAGGTTGCGCTCTTGGTGATGCTTGTGCACTCACGCTATGCTTGGCAAACTTTACATCAGGAGCGTGACGGGCTTAGCTGCTGTGGCGTTTTCCATACAGTCTCCCGTAGTCTGTTAACAAACGCATGTTGGAGTTCCCATATGAAGGGGAACGTCCTGGTTACGTCCTGGTTACGTACGTAACCCACGTTCCCCGAATAGAAGGAAGCAGCTGCTGAGTCTCCAGCTGTTAGCTGAGTGATCGGCTCTTCAGCAGGCAAATTCTAGTGCTCGCTTCTCAGCTGGCAGCTTATATAGCCCTAATGGCTAATCACTGTCAGCTGTGGAGCTGAGCTCTGCCAATTCATGTTGGCATTCATTGGCCTGTTTTGTTACTCTTCAGAGTGGTCGTCTGACGTACTCCCATAGTCTGTTAACAGACGCACGTCTCCATTCCCTATTCGGGGAACGTACATCTCTGCAATGACTCAAATAACTTATTAATAAAGTCATCTGGAATGGCAAAGAAAGCGTTCTTGCAGGACTCTCAGATTTCATTAGGATTCTTTGGATTCATCTTCAATGCCTCCTCCTTCATCTTACCCCAAACATGCTCAATAATGTTCATATCTGGTGACTGGGCTGGCCAATCCTGGAGCACCTTGACCTACTTTGCTTTCAGGAACTTTGATGTGAAGGCTGAGGTACGAGAAGAAGTGCTATCCTGCTGAAGAATTTGCCCTCTCCTGTGGTTTGTTAAGTAATGGGCAGCACAAATGTCTTGATACCTCAGGCTGTCGATGTTGCCATCCACTCTGCAGATATCTCGCAATGTAACCGCAAACCATGATTTTTCCTTAATCAAACTGACTGATTTCTATTAGAATATTTGGTCCATGCAGCTTTCAATAGGTCTTCTGCAGTATTTTTGATGATTGGGATGCAGTTCAACAGATGATTCATCGGAAAAATCAACCTAGTCAAGTTATTATTTGTTGCTCTTACAACTGGGGTTGACGACAAGACCTTTGTCAGGTAGTGTATATATGAATTTAAACTTAAATAAATAGTTTAGAGAATAAGAACATAGTGAACATTTCAATTTCAATTACATTCAAATTAACTTTATTGGCATGACTTGCTCAGTATTGACAAAGCATTGTTCAATATGCGAATAATATTTAATACAAATAATTATATAATACAAAAAGAGAAAACATGAATCGATCTGTAAGACAATTAAGTAGTCAAAAACATTTTACACAAAAATAAATGAAAACCAAATTAATAATAAAAGACATTGTTAAAAAAATATGAAAAAATATATATGTAGTGCTGGGCAAAATTTATTTTGATTAATTGCATAATAAATATGTGTGTCTATATATATTTTGTAACTATTTTTTTCTTTCTGTCTGTCCTTTATTCCCCACCGCAAGGTTAATTGCATTAGCTAAAAGAAGCCCGGCCTGTTGGTTGCTTTTGGAGGTCGCAGTTAGGCATATGACCCTCACAAATTTGCTCCGCCACCCACCACCAAGGCTGGGATGATAGGGCTGCTGATGAGGCTTCAATTGGTGTCCTGGTCTGCAGGGTTTTCCAAAATAACAGTGAAGCAGTGATTGAGGAGTCTGATGTTGTTTCTGTTGTACGTCTGCTTGCGTGAAGTACTGCTGTGATCTCTAAAGCACAAGTATAAATGAACATCCCCAGTGGCTCGGAGAAGAAAATCAAGAGGCAGCAATGTTTTTTTTGTTGGTGGTAATCAGTATTTTCAGAAAAAAAAAAAAGAAATTCTGTCATTGTGCACGGTGCTTTTTTAGCTTCTCAGAAATGTTTTTTTTTAGTATTGATAGAATTGGTGTGCTCACTTTTAGGCAGCACTGATTCTGGTTTAGAGAGTTAAAAGTCATACACCAAAACAACCAGCTACAAGGTGAATCACAACATTACTTATGATTTGTAGCAAAGACATATGACAAATCAGACAAATCAGACAAAAAGACAAATGTTTACTTAACATCTTTATAATCCCAGTAAAAGCAATAATTTTAGTATGCTAGTTTTAAGAATATCTATATGCTAGTGTGCTCCACAACAGTGACAACATTTGCATTAAGAACATATAACCGTCTAAACCAGGGGTGTCCAAGCTCGGTTGTTAAACACATTAAACACATTAAACGTTAAACCATTAAACACACCTGAACCAGCTAATCAAGCTCTCTCTAGGTATACTAGAAACTTCCAGAGAGGTGTGTTGAAAAAAGTTGGAGCTAAACTATGCAGGATACCGGGCCTGCAGGAACGAGTTTGGACACCCCTGATCTAAACCATGCAGTTCATCACTAACTGTATGAGTTTTTTGCCCCAATTGTATCAATGATTTTGTTGATATCACAACAAAAAAAAAAAAGTATTGTAGGGATTTAAAAATCAGTGTACATTTATAAAAATGTTCTTATTTTATGATAATTCTTGTGTCATTATTGTGGTGGTCAAAAGTGCCTTTGTAGATCGTCAGGGTTTTGACAAAATCGATTTGCATTTCTGACGTGTTTTTTCCGCAATTCGTAACTTTTTGATT
>CAIGQV010019084.1:4317968-4346837 GCA_903798115.1 Danio jaintianensis
TTTCGTACTACTGAACTCGTACAAATTCGTACGAATTAGCCACTGAACTGATAAAATGTAAAATACTTACGTTTTCTTGTGATATCAGGTTGTTTTTTGACGTTGTTTTGACATTATGGTGCCTGCTGTGTTTTTGATACAGTAATTACTTGTGTGCTATTGCACAATTGCTATTTTCAGTAAGACACCCTGAACCCCCTCCAATTCCATGAACTTTGTGAAAATGTAAAAAATGGCTGTTTAATAACACCATCCATGTAATCAGTCACTTGCTAGTTTGTATCCTGTGCATACAACAGGGCAGTTAGTTTTAGTCTTTAGTCTGCTCTAATTGAGGTCAGTGAGGGAGTGTATGTGCTCTGGCCCTGACACGTGCAATAGATGCTTACTCCTGCTTGCCCCGGCCTCTCAGCGCTTCTCCGCTTCTTATGGGAATTAAAAAGTGCTGGCCTGAGGAAGAGCCAGAGCCAGTTAGGTCAGGGTGGAGAGCACAGAAAGACTAACTTCAGCTGCTGCATTCCAGCAGGGCCACAGCTGGGCAACCTGGGCCATTGTGTCGAGGTCAGAGCAAGCAGGGAGCAGATTGTTATAGCGCCCGATAGTCATTTATTATGTTAGGTTGAGGAGTCAGCCGTTGTCTTTGGAGCGTTTTCACTTTCCATGTGGCCTAGCAAAGGAGTTCTTAATTTATAAGACCTAGATTCTATTTTTCCGATTGTGCCACAGATATATCAATAAGAAGAAATGGGGCAACGATTTCAAAAAGGCCTTCGGTTTATTTTCAGACAACGGGCAGCATAGTGGCATCGAATTAATCAAGTCTGAGGCGCCCTTTTATAAATCATATCATATCTCTGTCCTATAGGAAACTCGTAAACTTAGTTACTTCAGCTCAGACTGTGCTCGATACTCCGCTGTCAGCTTAGCCCCTTTAAATGCAGGTGCATTACAAACGTCCACAGCGCTTAATTGTGCGTATGTGTATGGAAAAGATCCATCATGCTGCTGACTATTATAAAAAGAACAAACAGGAGTGGCTATTTTTCTCCCTGATGTAAAACATCTGGCAGGATCTCGTGCTTGTAGAATTAATGGGCATTTAATTGGCAATAATCATTTTTTACCTCGGTGATATGAGGTAAATAGTGTTGCTGGAAGAACCAGATGTTTCGAATAATCTGCTGCTAGGTTTACTTTTAGTGTTTTCTCTTTTAGAAGGTCTCACGGTACATGTAGCATATGTTCTTATAGTGTTTTCATGGAGAGTGACCTACATATACAAGAGCTCTCAATATCCCAAGAAAAATAAGTATAAATTAAAGTATTTTCAAACTATTCAGACCCACAGTTAATTCATGGTCATTCAAAACCCTGATTTGTAACCCAGGTAAAATAGAATTTTAGTCTTTAAAGCATCTTTACATCTAGCATTAGCAGGGTTAAGCACTTGAAAAAAAGTTGCCACTGGATATTACTGTCTTGTACCCCAGTCACATTAGAAATATGTGCCTTAGCTTACTTTTTTGTAAAATGTTTCACATGACATATCCACTAGAGGGTGCTGTCTAAATTTTTGTGAATCTGAAACATGTTACATAGGGTATATTTTGTTGTAAGTTTTAGATACACGTCCTTCTTTTACATGTCTATTCTACTCATCATACAACCCTCCTCCAAACCCAAACAATAGTGTTTTCAAATACAGACGTAAGAAAAAATGCACTGCAACCATCTTGATTTCACATTTCTTGTATCTCTTTTGTGGAACCATGCTTCACGGGACTCGAACCTGGGTGCTCTGCATCACAAGTACAACACCGTACAAAGTGAGTAACTGAGCAAATAAACCAGGCTAGAAAAGTTTTTAATGTCGAGAGAAATAGGTGAGGCAAACATGTTTGATTATACTGTAAATACTAGATACCGTTCGATTGCTATGTGATTTGTGTTTAGTTTTTTTGGTGTTGGTCAAAGATCTGCATGGAAATAATTATTTATTTGTTGAAAAGATGTGCCTGTAAATATCATTAGTGTGAAAAAGAACAAAAGTTGCTGTCAACTCTCCCGTTTTTCCCGGGATTCTCCCGTATTTTACAATTCTATCTCGCTATCATCCCGTAAAGGTATTTTCCCGTATTTCTCCCATATTTTTAATCTTTCTATGAAGGGTGACAATACATATTAAAGAGCTGAACCACCAGGGGACGCCCCTTGCTCTTAAATGTGAATCTGTTCTGTGTTTTTATTTTATTTAGGCATGAAAACACTTTGAAATAAATATAAAAACGGTGGTATTCCCTTCCTTTCCATTACAGGCGCTGTTGCCCCTCCTATGCAATCTTCAAAACAGTCAGTTCATGTAGCGATGCGTGACTGTCAGACGTGCTCCATACTGATAAATAGATGCTGTTTCCCAAACGGATTCTGTACACTCGATTTGAAGTGGAGCGAAAGTGGACACTCTGAGTTTTGGGTGCATGTTTGAAGAGACATATGCACATAATAATAATAATAATAATAATAATAATAATAATAATAATAATAACAATATCTAACATTAAACTATCCCTTATTTTCTGTTATTTTCTATTTCCTGTCAACATCCCAATGTTGACAGGTATGGTCATACTGCATACATCTTTCATTTTACCTAGAAACTGCAGTCAAACACATGTTGAAGTACTTTTTTTGGAAATTAACAAAAATGTAGACCAAAGAATGCATTGGTTATTTAAAACTTTTATAGTTAAACATTTGTGAAATATTAAACTTTTAACTACTTTTTTAACACTAAAACAGAAGCATTGTGTTGAAATTCGTATAGTATTAATTCAGAAAATAAACAAATATCTAAAATTGGTTTATAAGTTTTAGGGTTTAGGTAAACAGAACGTTAACAATTGAACATTTGTGTATATAAACATGACCTAATATCTATGCTGTTTATGGCTTCGTGCTTCCTGCTTCATAGCCTGGCATTTCCAATGGCTCAGTCTATATTGTAATTCTGCCTTTGGGCCTGAGGTGTCTTGTCTTCAGCCGGCTGTTCTGATCTTCTGCTAATAGTTTATAATGTCAATGCTTTGCCCAAAGACAGAAGCATAAGACTAAAAGAAGATGCCCCCCAGTGTGAGCATTTTTTTCCTCTCCTCTAACTGAATTGGCTTGGTGCCAAACAGAAGAAAGAGGCGAGAGAGAGAGAGAACAAAACTCAAATCCTTCGTTTGATTAAGGTTCACCCAAAGCCAGCCTGACACAAACTCCATACTGGAGTGATCATTTGCATGAGTTCGTTTGAATGGCAAAAAAAACCCTTCTCTTCCCTCTGATCCGTCCTCTTTTGCCTGAGCTCTTGATTAAACTGACTTTGAAATGTGAAAATTGTGTGGGCCGCACTAGAACAATGTCAAATAGGCCTTGTGGAGGGGTGGAATGGATTTAAAGGCATTGTTCAATCTGACTCTTTTCTCCTGCATTAAAGACAGGGTTGCGGAGGTTTGTGACAGTCAGACGCCTGCGTGCTTATCTTTCCCGCAATAGTGTTTTAATCTGTTGGGTTAGCGCATGTCTGTAAACAAATTTGTCAGTCACACAATGGCACTGCCACCTTTAGTTTGCAGCGGATTACGGCGTTTTTAAACAGTCTCCGAATGAACACCTCCTGCTGTGCACATCTCCACAAAAGATTTGATTAAATATCCACGGATAAATAATTTGCGGATATATAGCATCTTTTGCTATGTGATATTAGCATGGAAGATGCATGCTCGCACACCTTTGGAGGGGAGTCTTTTGTAACGTATTGTAAAGGGTTGTAATTCTTTTGATATGGAATTTAAACAGCATTTTACCCTAATCCCGAGTTTGGGCTTGAGAAAGCCTTTCACGTAGGTGGTTTTCAATTAGTTTCACTTAACCTTATAAATATTTTCATGACATTAAAGGACTAGAAAAGCTTTTTGGGGGATGTGGTTTGATCTCTGCCCCGTTTCATCTCAGTATTTACAAAAATAACAGCAAGGAAATTTAGGAGGATGTACAAATTATCAAGGGTGGTTATTTCTCATTACACCGATGCTTAGCGGATTTAATCAGTGTTTATGTAGCGTAACTCGTGTGTTGACTATTAAATTACACTCTTTAAAAAAAGCAACTACATGTTTTCCAGTTTATGGGATCTTATAAATCACTAAGAAATCTGAACTGGAATACTAGTTTATGCTTTTCTAGAATTCCCACAGTTCCTGTTTCAAATGTTTCTACTTTTCCATAGAATTTTAAACAATCATTATTAACTATGACTTTTTGCTTCAGTGAACTCCTAATTTACTGCTTATTAATAGTAAGCATGGAAGTTGACGTGGTGGTTACACTTAGGCATTATATAGGATTAAGGGAAAATGGAGAAAATGGAAATTAATTGAAAGTAAGCAAATAAATAAATGTATTCAACACAATTATCAACACGTCCAATATGCAAGCTGAAAACCATCAGGTTTAGAGCAACAATTGGTCATCAAAGTGTTACCAGATTTTCTGTAAAATATATATATATATACAATAATATATATATATACAATTTTCACATTTACATTTTTGTCACATTAGTTGAGACAGTAACAAGAGCATTTTTGTTTCCCTTATCTCGTATATAGGCACACAATGTACAATGTTTCATTAAAACATCATAAAAACAAAATATTCTAAATGTTTCAAAAAATGTAAAAATCCAGAGAAATGGACTATTTTAACTAGTTAAACCATGTCCTGTGTCACCATGCTAATGACATCACACGCCCTCGGTTTTATAGAAACCAAACTTTATTAGAAAGAGCAGTGTTATAATAGAAACTTAAAATGTATAAAACAGCGCTGCTTCTTCCCAAAGTGATCACGACTGTAAAAACAGAAGAGGTTGACTGTGGCATAGTAAAAGCTCCGCTGCTTTCATGCCATGTCACACTTGTCACAATAGTTTCAGCGGCCACGTTTTACTTTGATGACTTTCAAGCTCTTTTTCATACTTCCATGATAATAATTTGAATACTTTGTTTTTGTATTTTTGTTAATTTTGGTGCCTTTTGTTAATTTTTCCCCCTACTCTCCTTGCGTTTTATTTCATCAAGTTGCAATCAGTTCATAGGATTAGCCAAATTCAGTCAGTCAGAAAAAATCCAACTGCCTTAAATTTTCAGTTGAATCAAATCATCTTTTCTAGTCATCTCAACTTACATCAATCAAACTGATAAAAATATATGAAGTTAAACATTTGCATAACTTAAAAAAATAAGTTGATACACGATCAACTTATTAAAATAAGTAACATAAAAACTTTTGTTCTGATAGATTTTTGTCATATAATTTTTTTACAGTGTATAATATTTCACTGATATACTAATTGTGTTATTTGTAAATTTGTTCATCTGTCAATTGGCTTCATGAATTTAGTGGTAGGATTATCCATTTTGCATTAATGAACAAATTAAAATCGACAAAACAACCTGAATAAATCAGGTTTTATAACAGATTCCTCAACAGTTCCAATTTTTTTAAAGTGCACATTAAAGATAAATTAAACGTTAAACTGCTACTTGAACTTTGAAGCTGATAGGATTAAGGCTCCTCCTCATGAAACTCCTCTGAATGACCTTCAACTGTTGGCTCGCTCTCCTTTTGCTTCAAGTGATTCTCTGTTGTTGTCAAACTGTCAAGTCATCTCACTCTTTGATGGACACTACAAACAGAGCATTGCTCGGCTCTTTGCTTTTGACTGCGTAACTCTCAGCAACACAAACAGAGCAAAGTCGTCATTAACTGCAGCTGTTTATTTTTTTAAGATAAGAAGGGCTTTTGTAGCTAATCAGCGGCTGCATGCTAGCTCTATTTACACTTGAAGAAAGACGGCTGGACTACTGAGAGCGGCGGTTAATTCAGTCATGCCGATGAAGGAAAGGACGTTATTGACCTCCGCCGGCAGCCATGTGTTTCAGTTATTAGCCGGCCTCCATTTGTCAGGCAGGCCGAGTGATATGGAGGTGACGTGAGGTTCAGGCCCGGGCTGAGGTCGTCCTCCATCCGTTATCGTGTGTCTGCGCCGGGCACTTTAATTGAATTACCCAATTTATACTTCAAGCAACAATGCCCCAGCCTACACCAATGACGTGATACAATTAAACATGAGTTTGAAAGCTTGTGTTTTGCATATTTTATCCTGCACTGAGAGGAGAAAAAGGCATCTGTCATGTTGCTATTTTTGTGGGCTATTTATTTTTCTTGTTGCACATTATAGGAAGGGACATGTATTGCAAACTGTGTCCAGGACTGTTTAACCTTGAAATAGATTTAAATGCATGAACGTGAGTCTATAATGCAATCTATCTTTAATTGAATGAATTGAAAAGTTTAGACTATCTGTTAATGGTTTATATAGACATTTGTTGTAGTATTGGTGATCTAAAACTTTTGACCAAGGTGTTTCTGTGGGGGATGCACTGTGTGTTTGTGTGAGAGAGAGAGAGAGAGTCTAGTACATTTAGATCTGCTTTTGAGCTGCAGAACCATCATTTTTAAGGAACAAAGGACCAACATTTTTAAGGTGATAATAATAATAATTATTATTATAGGCGTCACAGTGGTGCAGTGGGTAGCACGATCGCCTCACAGCAAGAAAGTCGCTGATTCGAGCCCCGGCTGGGTCAATTTGCATTTCTGTGTGGAGTTTGCATGTTCTCCTCGTGTTCGCGTGGGGTTCCTCCGGGTGCTTCGGTTTCTCCCACAATTCAAAGACATGCGCTATAGGTGAATTGAATAAGCTAAATTGTCCGTAGTGTATGAGTGTGAATGCAAGAGTGTATGGGTATTTCCCATTGTTGGGTTGCGGCTGGAAGGGCATCCGCTGCGTAAAACATATGCTGGATAAGTTAGCGGTTCATTCCGCTGTGGTGACCCCTGATGAATAAAGGGACTAAGCCGAAAAGAAAATGAATGAATGAACGAGTGAATAATTATTATTATAAAGATATATATTTTGCTCACTAGCCTGGAAAAGTGTGTGAAATATTTTTAAAATATATTTTTAAAAACACGTTTCTATACTTGCTTATAAATACAACATCTGGTACTTAAGTGTATTATCCCTTAACCATAACAAGTCAGAAAGAACATTTTCTCTTTATAGTTATGTATACAAGAGTACATAGTTGTCATTACTGTATATTCTAGAAAGCAGGACATCATTTTGAGAGAAACTTTTTAAACCCGATGTCAGATAAAGCTCACCGTTGCTTAGACATTGTTAGAAACCGTTAAGATATCTAATGACAGATGTCCTCTTGCCATTATATGTAAATGAAGATCCAGTAAAGGCTATTAATTCTAATGGAGTCCAATTTATGCTGGATTTGGGCAGCTGGAAGAGACTGCAGTGTCGTGCCCATTCACTCATGCGTTTAAACTCTCGCCTCTCGTCCAGGTGTTACCAAACTATTTGTCAGATAAAAGCAAGGCCACTTGACCTTTGACCTCTCCGCACCTGGACTCAGTGCCAGCTCACCCGCTTTTTAACATTCCCAAAGACTCCCGATGGTTTTCCAGCCAAATTCAATGGCAATTAGATGTACAGAGAGAGAAAAAAGTAGGTAAAAATGTGCTTTACATTAAGTGTGTAACGTACACCAATTATGCTAATTGCACATTCGCAGATGGCTGAGTGTTGATTACCGCATAAACACTGGGGGGAAATCAGAAGACTGCTATCATGTGTTGACTTCCATTGACAGTCATTTGATTATTTGTCATTAAAGTGCTAGAAATATTGCAGTGGTGACAGCAGATGTTTAAATAACTTATAAAAGGCAGCTCGTTTTGAAACAACAGCAAAAAGCGAATCTCTTTTGATTCAATTTGATTTGATTTGAACTCGCACCAGCCAAACGCTCTTTAGTATCTTTAATCTCTAAACAAGTTACTAAAAAAAACAAACAAAATAAAAATCAAACTTTTAATTGGCAGCTGAGTCTATGCAAAAGAGAGGGTGTGTCTGCATTCGCATTAGCATAACAATTCACCCATAGCCGACACCATTTTACAAATGGGGGAGTAAACATCTGTTCCAGATGTCCTATTATCCTGTCAGGCTGCTTAGCTCAGAGACTTCGAGCTTCAATCAGGGCCTTTGTCAGGCTCCGAATCAGACACTGAAAGGCCTGGGAGCGCCGTGCTTTACTTTGAATCCCCTACTGGCATGGACATACTTAACAGACCCTGAAACAAGCTGTCCTCGCCGCTTTTGAGTGATGTGGGTCTGTGGCATTCGTTATCATCTGATGCTCGTCTCAGACAGATTCGCCTCTTTCATGCTCTTTGGATACATGGCGGTTGTTCTGCCTTCAGCGATCTGGCCGGAGGGTCTACAAAACCCACTTCAAATGCCAGTCCTCTCTGGGAAGGGTGACATTTTGTGCAAGCCAAAACATTTAGCGCATTAGGAGGGAAGCAGCCTGGCGGAAAAGACAACTATGTTCGCGTTCTCTCTCGGCAGGTCAACGCCACAATGTTTACCCTATTTCAAGTGAATCGTGCTAATTTAGATCTGCCTCCGCAGGTTTTGCACTAGATTAAATGCTCATTGTGCATTTCAGTTCAAGGATGCACATAATTGAAGTCATTTGGCTGGGGAGCACATTGGAAGAGGGTAATATAGAATGAGCTTTTCTTAAGATCAGATGATGTTGGAAATGCTTGTATTGTTGTTTCTTTGTATATAAATAATACTAGTTAATAGACATACTGAAAGCTGTTCATGTTAGCTCAATTAAATACTATTTACTAATAAATCATAACTTGTATGTCTTAGTAAAATGTAATGTTGTAAAAAGTGTAAAAATACTGCTGAAATATTTTCTGTAATGTTATGAAAGAAACATTCATAACATTAACTAAAATTTTATAATTTGCCAAATAAATTTTTCATGAATGTGCCAAATTTAATTTTATTTTATTTTATAAACCATGATAAATATTTGTAGAATTTTTTTGTTGTTGTTAAAAATACCAAATAATAATGAAAAACAAAGCACAATAAATTTGAGCCATGACTATGATGTTTAAATTAACAGAAAAAAACCAACAAAAATGTGCAGTTGTATGCTGGTTTATGTATGTTATCTCAGAGAAGGGAGAGAAAAACATATAAAAAAACATCCAGTTTAGTCATATACCCAGTAGCCTATAGTAAATAACAGAACATTTATAGCACACTGTGTATATAATTACTCTTCGATTGCCCACAACCTAACAGAGCTGCTCTTGGCACTGCAAGACATGTCCTACATTTACCTTGGGCGCCAGATACATTAACTTCCTCCCCAATCAGCCGGCTCAGAAATAACAATAATTTCAAGTGCTGCTAATTGACTTTAGCCTTTCCAATATGAGAGAGTGAGCGCCTGCTCATTTTATCTGTCCTTTTAATAATTACATTATCATTTTACGCCTTCAATTCCTTTAGAGTAGCTGACCATTTGCGTGCCACTGAAGGCTCATTATTAGCCTTGAATTATGTGCAGTTTATTGATCCCTGTGGTGGATTATGGGGCTCTAAGTTGGTCTAGACAGAACGGTTAGCGAGATGACAGAGCAAGAGAAACATATCGGGCCCGGGGGAGAGATCAGCTCAACTCGCTGAGCAATAATGCCTGCTAGGTAATGGAATTTAAGTTTACACTAAATCTACAAATGCGCTGACATTTCAAGTGCCTAGTAAAATAGCATTAGGCTAATTAGTTGAGTTGAGGAGGTGACTGCACAGTTGTTTGTAGCTACATCTCTATTTACCAGCTCGGAGCTGGAGGAAAGTACTTCAGGCTCCAGATTTTATGTGCTGCTACCTTTTAAACTTGCGGAACCATGCTAATGACTCTTTAAGGGGACGGTTCATTCAAAAAAATATATAAAATCTGGCCACATACCTACAGTGCATCTGGAAAGTATTGACAGAGCTTCACTTTTCCCACATTTACTTATGTTACAGGCTTATTCCAAAATGGATTAACAATGGATCTACTATATAACTTAAGAATGGCCATAGCAGTAAGATGTCATATTGTCACATCAAATTTACATTCAAAGCTTTTATTAAGATATTAGAACTAAGCTAATATTTTATGATTTTTTTACTCTAAAAATAAAAAAATTTGTAATACAGCTGATAAATGTGTATGAGTTACTAGACCACCCATAAATGTGAGTACATCACTTTGTCTTAAAAAAAGGAGAGCAAGATTTTTCACTCTACTGTTTCGAAAGACATGTCTGAAGTAAAGTTGTTTTGCTATCAGAAAGTTTTATTTATTTATTTTTTTTGCTAGGCAACAGAGACATGCATATTCAAAGGGAAGAGAATAATAGCAGACAATTTGGTCAATTTGACCGCTACGGTAATTCAAGGTAGAAATACTCAGAACTCTTTTGTGTTTTGTAATTAAAAATAAAAAAAAGCAATGTGAGAAATAAATATGGAACACATTTTGGGAAAGTCAGGGTATTATAGTTATATGGGTTTTATTTTAACAAAGTAATTAAATTAAAACATTTCTGTGGGTGAATTTCTGTGGGTTATTGCTGATAATTAGTAAATTATCAGCAATATTTAATAACACTCTTTTTAATCTCAAACACAGACAAAACATATAAACTTATAAATATGTCATATTTTCATATTCATATTTTTAATACATATTTATTTACTATAAATATTTAGCCATTGTTGAAATGTTCAAGCTGAGAATAATTGTAATTAGCATAAGTGTGTCTTATTATATAACTTGTAATAAAGAAAGCTGCAGTGTAACTGTTGTGTGTTCTGCATATTGTATGCATGAGTTGCCACATATAAAGCACACCTGGATCTACTTAATAAAAATGCTGGCATGTCAAATAACTTTTTTCCCATGTTTATTTTAGTCATTGTGTACTCTTGCGCAAACTCTCAGTGTACTGCACATATGGTTGCTTTAATCAATCAATAGATTTTGATGACATCACTCAGCTTCTCATCAGTTTTTCTGTCCAATTAAATCTTCTTTATAATCTGAAGTGTCCCGCCACTGTACTATAAATAAACAATTAAATAGCAGCTGAAATCAGTCAAAATGAATGGCATTTACTACACTCGGTAGATGAATAAATCATTCAGAAAGTGTAAATATGTTTTCCATTGAAGTCTGGTTTTGTGATGGCACAGATTGGCTCATATGAGCAAGTCTGCAAAAATGTACTGCACCCATTTGAAGTATAAAAAGAATTCCATATTTTCAAGTGATGTGTAAGAGATTAGAAGATGACTCTGGCTGAGCTTTACTATAAGCAAAATGCCACTAGCTACTTTATTATTATTTTTTTTTTTAAAGGAGGAGCTGCTTGATATCTCATGTCCTTTCTCCCTGTTTCAGTGAAATTTGCATCTGTATCAAGGCACTTCAGGGAATCTATTAAAGGATTAGTTCACCCAAAAAATAAATATTATGTTATTAATTACTCACCCTCATGTCATTCTTAAACCATGAGACCTAGCAAGAGGTAGCAATGGTCCTGAGATGTTCAAAGCCCAGAAAAGGAACCAAAAACATTGTCAAAACATTCCATGTGACTTGTTGTTTTGGTGTTGTTTTGTTCATTAAACATTTCATGACCCTGTCTATGAAGAACATGAGCGTGAGTTATTAATAGAAGTTTGAGGGGTGTGTGTGTGTGTGTGTGGGGGGGGGGGGGGGTGATGTCTCTGTATTGTTTGCAATGCATGTCTGTATTGTTCTCAATAGATGTCTGTATTGTTCTCAATGGATGTGATGCTATGTTTTATTTTAAATTAAATGTCTTCTGTACATTTTTGGCTTGAATAAGATAAGATTTCCCCAATTAATAGACACAAATAAGCCTGGTGTTCTCCATTAGAATTCTTTCCATTGACAAAGCACTTGAAAGCAATCATGAATTCACAAGTGGGAGATAGGAAATGTCTCTGAAGGCAGCAAAAAGTCTGAACGCATATACTCAATGGCAGCACATAGCTATAACCACTGAAAATCCTGCTACGCAACAGAAAGCCATCTGCAGAGTTTTCCATTCAATTACATTGTTAATGTACATGATGATCTCACCTTCAGTTGAAATATTGTAGACTGTGCTTTTTTTTTTTTCAACCAAATGTTTTTCTTTCTGTGGCTTTAAAACAGTCCGTTCATTAATTTCTTTTGAAAAATACTTTTCCCCCAACCTCATTGTTTTATTTTGTTTCATCTTTAATCAAAATATTAAAATAACTAGTTACTAAAGTAAATAAATGAACTGAACCATATAAATTGATAGGGCGTTACGGTGGCGCAGTGGGTAGCACAATCGCCTCACAGCAAGAAGGTCGCTGGGTCAGCTGGCATTTCTGTGTGGAGTTTGCATGTTCTCCCTGTGTTCACGTGGGTTTCCTCCGGGTGCTCCGGTTTCCCCCACAAGTCCAAAGACATGCACTGTAGGTGAATTGAATAAGCTAAATTGGCCGTAGTGTATGTGTGTGAAAGATTGTGTATGGGGGTTTCCTAGTGTTGGGCTGTGGCTGGAAGGGCATCCGCTGCGTAAAACTTATGCTGGATAAGTTGGTGGTTCATTCCGCTGTGGCGACCCCTGATTAATAAAGGGACTAAGAAAATGAATGAATGAATATAAATTGATCCCTGACCTTCCCTAAGATCATGGAATACCCTGTGAAATACCATGTGTAGAGCAAGGGGTTCAAATGCAACACACCTCTTGTCTGAATTCTGTAATTTAAAACCTTTTTGTTTGATGTATTTAAACGTATCCAGTTCTTGACTAACTTAGTGACTTGGTTGTAGTGGTTAAAAGTACAATATGACATTTTCGCAGATAGAAGCACAGATTCACAACAAACAAAGGTATAGATTGAGGGTGCCTTGATTGAGTGTGGAATCATGGGAGTTGTCATCTTTATTACATCCTACGGAACTCGTGCAGAACTCATGTTAATGGATAAGCTAAGGTATTCAAAGGTTATTATCATGGCAGTATAAAGTAGAGTAGGCCTGAATGCCGTTGGGGTGAAATGAGACCTCTGAAGGAATATCTGATGAGAGACAAAGCAGCTGAGCTTTTATTATGCTACAATCCAACACTTCCGGTTCTTCTGGTCTTGTTGATGTGGGGAAGTGGCTCTGTTTTATCATTCTAAATACATTTTATGGTTCCATTATAATGATGTTCTCTACAGTTTAATAAAACACACAACATACAGCACAATTGGTGTTTCCCTTTTTCTTTAAAAACCAAACCAGAAATCGAGGGTGTGTGGTGTCATTAGCATGGCTACACAGGACACGGTTTGTACTACATTTGGTATAATGTAAGTACAAAATATAACAATGTTCTAATATTTTTTATATATTTTAATGAAAAAATGTACATATTGCGCCTTTAATTGTCCTTTACACCTAACAAATGGTCATGTGGTTCACTTTTATGATACTTTGGTCATGTGGTTCACTTTTATGATAGTTTGGAATGTATGGATTTTATGACTGAATTATTTCTTTAATTGTGCTCATATATTCTCGGTTCAAGTGTTGAATGCTGGAATGCAGACTCTGAGTGTGTGTGTGTGTGTATCTGAATGTGTGTGTTTGTCTCTACAGAGTGTTTGTGGGCATGTTTACTGGCTATCCATCATTATTTTGATGAGCAGGCTAATTGCACAGCCCGCTTGTTAGCGGGGGCCGGGAAACGTCCTTGAGTGGATGCATGAAGGGTTGTTGGCGGGATTACGCACAACATGAAGTGGGTTTATTGTGTGTGTGTGCGTGTGTGTGTGTGTGTGCGTGTGTGTGTGTGTGTGTGTTTGTGCATTGTTTCTCTCTATCCAAGGACTTCTCAATGGGCATTTTGCCAGCTGTGGGACTTCTTTTAAAGGTTGGATTTAATCACTACACTGCAATGATTGACACACAGTAGCATCGGGTCAGTTCTTTAACCAGCTAGTCAAGAGCGGTCTATTTTCTCATCTATTTATGTAGTTAGAATTATCTCTTGTGCTACTTTCTTTTCCTGAAATTGAAATAAAATTCATTAATTCATTTTCTTTTCGGCTTAGTCCCTTTATTAATCTGGGGTCGCCACAGCGGAATGAACCGCCAACTTATCCAGCATTTGTTTTACGCAGCGGATGCCCTTCCAACTGCAACCCATCACTGGGAAACATCCATACACTCTTTCACATACACTACGGACAATTTAGCTTACCCAATTCACCTATACCACATGTTTTTGGACTTGTGGGGGAAACCGGAGCACCCTGAGGAAACCCACGCAAACACGGGGAGAACATGCAAACTCCACACAGCAACTTAAAGTAAAATAAAATGAATAAAAAAATGAGCAGTTAGCAAATGTAAAAGTATGGGATGAAAAGAGCTGAGGTAAGTGTGTGGAGCGATCCTGCAGACAAGAGAAAAAAAAATGTTCATGACCTTGCAATGCAGTGCTCCTTAATGTCCAGTGATCTCTCTGAGTAGTAATGATACAATGCTTCCTCATATTCTCGCTTTTTCCCTGCTCCTTCCTTCTCTTCCGTCTCTCTCTCTCTCTCTCTCTCTCTCTATAACAGTCTAAAAGACTCAGTCAGCAGTTCGGTTCACAGTCTGGCAAATGAGCTGTCCTATTGAAATAGAAGGGAGAGTGCTCCATGTTGCAGAAAATGCTGCCACGGCAAGCCACACCGGAGAAAGAGAGAGGCAAAATTACTTGCTTGGACAAAGAAACATGAGAATGTCCTTTCACTAAAAATGTACCAATTTAGACTCATGTTGGGTGGATTACAACCTTTTTCTTTCCCCTCTCCATCTCCATCTGCACTCATTATCATCTATAGATTACCTCACTCTCCTCACCTGTGCCGAAAAAGGTCTAGAAAAGTACATTTGTTCAATTGATTTCTTTTTCTTTTTTTTGTCCTCTGTATGCTCGTAAAATCCTCTTAGGGGTGGATGGCTGCTTGGCTGAACTAACAGCGCTTATGTGTTTATGGACTTTTCATGGTGTTGTATAGTTTAAATGTTATCTATAAGTCTGATTTATATGTACAGTTATATTCATTCATCATAGCTCTCCTAAAGATTTAGATTATGATCCATCATTTTTGTTAAATGCTATATTGGCAATATACAGATTCTGCACAGGGTATACTGTGGGTCATTTGAGGATTTTTTTTCTTATCCCCAGACCATCCAAGATAGGTGCCATTTTTTATGATTATAAATATATTTAATAGAGCATAAAATACGTTTTTCAGCTGAAACTATGGTCCTCGATAATTCATAAATTTCTCAAACAGGCAGCACAATTGTACTCATCATGGCTTCTCATCATATGAAGTGAAATGTTGTTGTTTTATTTGTTGAATTTTCTCTAAAATTGAACATTGGACATTTTTACTAAGTAACATTTTTAATTATTAAAACGTCCTGGTTACGTCCGTAACCCACGTTCCCCGAATAGGGAATGGAGACGTGTGTCTGGTAACAGACTATGGGAGTGCGTCAGACGGCCAATCACTCTGAAGAGTAAGAAAACGGGCCAATGAATGCCAAAATGAATTGGCAGAGCTCAGCTCCACAGCTGACAGTGATTAGCCATTAGTGCTATATAAGCTGCCAGCTGAGAAGCGAGCACTAGAATTTGCCTGCTGATGAGCCGATCACTCAGCTAACAGCTGGAGACTCAGCTGCTGTGGCAGTGGAGACACACGTCTCCGTTCCCTATTCGGGGAACGTGGGTTACGGACGTAACCAGTACGTTCCCCTTCATATGGTAACTTCAATGTGTGTCTGGTAACAGACTACGGGAAACTGTATGGAAAACGCCACAGCAGCTAAACCTGTCACGCTCCTGATGTGAAGTTTGCCAAGCGTAGCATGAGTGCACAAGCATCACCAAGAGCGCAGCCTTCCAACATCCCCTATGACCTTAATTACCATTACATGGGAATAATTAGAATTTTAGATCAGGGGTCGTAAATGTGCTTTTACCTAGCTAATATAGTCTAGGGATTTTAGAAATACGACAGTACATTGGGAAAGCGTGCCAGTCCCCGAAGGGCGAGGACGCTGCAGAGACGACCTGCTACCCAAGAGGGGAGACTTGATGGCAATAAGAACATATGGACTAGCCCTATGGAGGGGGAGTGCTACATATGATAAGCTGGTTAGCGGGTAGGGAAGACACGGGTCCGCCTGGTCAGGGGGAACACTCCGTGGCTGAATAAGCATATGGGATCTGCATCGGGAAGCGCACATAGCTGGCACCGAACATCAGCATGTGGGTAGACCAAGAGTGGGCATACCAGACATCACACTGAGCCAGTCACCCGGCTCCTCCGCTGAGTCGGGTGCTGAGGGCCTTGGAGGAATTCTCTAGGGTTCGCCAAGCTGGAAACTTACTAGCAGAATAGAAAAAGCGCACGTATCTCCGGGTTAGGGAGCATGGCGTAGCAAGCGTTTTTGACACCAAGCTTAATTTCGTCCCGATTGACCGGAGTAACCCAGTAATCGGGAGAAAACCTACTCCACTCGAGAATTAAAATTTCTCATGAATGTGTTAGGTGTCGCCCAGCCTGCAACTCTGATAATCTGTTTAGAGGCGCTGCGTACTCACGCTGAAAAGGAGGCACCGCTTCTTTTTTTTGCTCTCTCCCGGGGGACACAGCTTACATGGCATGGCATAACTATAAATGGACCAACCTCTGCTTTGATACGGAACTTCCATTCTGCCGATCATAACAGAAAAGAGCTGCTTAAAGACGTATGCTCTACGTGTCACATTAAGCACAGTGCGTGGACATAGCAATGAAAGGGCTAGGTCTGCTTCCTCCGCAGACAGCGCTTGCAGGCTCACTACCACTTTAATATTAAAAGGGGTGGTAGGAACCTTGGCACAAGCTGAACCGGGGTCTCAGGTAAACGTGAGAGTAGGCCGGTCCGAATACCTGGCACAATTCGCTGACTGAAAATGCCACCGGAATCCTAACTTTCCTGTGATACCAACGCAACCAGCAGAGCTGCTCTCATGGACAGAAAACTTATAGATACTGAGTCGAGTGGCTCAACGGACCTAACTATAACCGCTGGGGCTAGAGAGATCCCGAGAGGGTAAGAAAGGGGGGCGGGGATGGAATTAACCATCTCGCGCCACGCGCCTCTGAGGAACCGGCTGATGAGGTTATGCTTTCCCAGCGCGCTACCACCTGCCACCTCACAGAGAGCAGGGATGGCAGCACGCCAAACCTTCAGTGTGGAGGGTGACAGCCTGCGCTCCAGTTATCCTGAAGGAAGAAAACACAACACTAATCTGGCATGTCCGGGGTTCTTCTCAGAGAGAAGAGCTCCACACAACAAATAGACTCCACTACAGGGCATAGGCTTGCCAATACAGGGTTCTCTAGCCTGAGTGACGGTGTTAACCATCTACTGATAGGTCACCTAAGTCCACCGCGCTCTGTCTAGAAACCCTCTGTAATAATGTTTGATGGCCGCCTGGCCATCGGGAAGAAGGAGGCGGAGAACCGACAAAGTTTTAAATAATTTATTAATAAAAGGGGCAAACTGAAAGCAAAAGTAAATCAATATGTCCGGACCCGGTCCTCTCTCCTCCAGCACTGGCGTCTCTCCTCCTTTTAGCTTCCACGGCTCCTCTGTGAGACTTGAGGCAGGTGACGCGCCCAGGTGTCCCTGATTATCTCACTCACGCCACCCGCCTCACACGCCCTCACGGCTCTCTGCCCCGCCTCACTCGCCACACCCTCCAGAATGCTGCGCGGGTGCCAGAGGGTGCCCGTCCTAGAAAAAGGAGTGCTTCTTCCGGGGAATTCATCAGGGAGGGCCATCACGAGGAGTGTGAGTCCGGAAACTTGGGTCTGGTTGGGCCAAGGAGGCGCAACGGGCGAGACCCGCTCCTCGTCTCCCCGACCTTGCACAGAGTCTGTGTGCGCAGGCTCACTGGGGAAAAAAACATATTGCGTAAACCCAGGCCCAGCTGAGAGCCAGCGTATCCGTGCAGAGCAGGGAAAGCAGCTGGCGAAGGGCCGCTCGGGAGAAGCGGCAGGATGACCTGGGCTTTTCTGAAGCGTGCCCATAACAGCTGGACTGTGCCGGAGTGGAGTCTCCATTCTCCCGGAAACGTAACTGTCGTGAGAGCATGTAAACTGGCACGGTAGAGCTCGTACGGGATATGAACGACGCGCAGCTATTATGCCGCATGACTGCGGAGGAGCAGATGGCGAGCGAGCTGAGACATGCTACGGTAGCGCACATCAGCCAAATGATTGATGTGCGCTATCGCAGCCGTGCTGGCCGTCCTAACCAACATGTGTGTCCCCTCCCGTACCGGTAGGAACTGGCGGAGAGCGAGAAACACTGCCAACAACTCCAGGCAATTGAATGCCAACGCAACTGAAGTCCGATTTACGAACCTGCAGCTGCATGCTCGATACACACAGCCCACCAGTCCCGCGGACGGACGCAGTGGGGGATGCGTTTCTGCATGAGCATCTTGATCGGCATCCTAAACAGATGACAGATCAAAATGCGCAGATAGGATTGGTATAACCCACCATCCTCTGGGTACGATCAAGTACTCTTCATCTCGGCTGGAGGGACTGGCTCGATTGTATCCTTCGCCAGGAGGATAACAATATTCATCACTGGAGACAGGGGTGACATAGCGATGACCGCTTAAATACACACCCGTGAACTCGGGAGGCCAACAGGGAATTGAAACGCATAGCCGAGTCTGACCGTCCATGTGAGCTACTACGACGGGCTGAGCAGCGCTAACCAGGCTGACAGAGTCAGAACGAGCAGCATTACCGGAACGATCACTGACGTACCCGCGGAGGGGCAGCTTCGGGATGGGGAGTGCTCACCCCGGGAAGCGGAGCGTCCCGAGGAAGAACTGAAAATAAGAGATTGACTCTTACCTTCCTCCCAGGATCCTGCGGAGAGGCTGCAGGTGCGAAAAAGGAGCTCATCCTCTGGCGCCCTCAAAGCCTGTGGCGAAGGGCACCAAAGCTGAGAGCTGGAAAGCAGCGCGTCCCATGGTGGCAGCAATTGGGCTTCCACACCCAGAGGGAGGAAAAGCTGCTCTTTACGGATCGCTACATTCATCTCGGCGCGTTCACTCGCCAGTGGAACGGGCTGTGACGGCGGAGCATTTGGGAGCCGCGGGAAGAGCGCTCTCGGCGAGGAACAGCCAGCGCGGACGGGTCCGGTGGGGGAGCAGTTTTCCAAGCCCACCAAGAGATGACCTGCTCCATCGCGCATGGCTGATCTCTCACCACCGAGGACTCCTGGGTAAAGTCGCCGAGTAGGCCTGCCTGGGATATGGGCATGCCAAGAAAGCGTACTTTGTCGGCACAGCGCATATCTGCCACGGTAAGCCAAGGGTGGCATTTCCGGACCACAGTGTGGCCATCGTCCTCCCCAGGGCATGGGCGGCTGACTTGAAAGTCATGAGAGTATAGCCGACCACCGTGCGGTGCTTACGCACAAGCCTGGGGAAGAACCGCCCCTGTGCAGCACAGCCAGGTGGCCGTGGTGCAGGGCAGAAGCGGCATGGCCCGCAGCGGTGTGGGCTTTGGCCGTGAGAGACACAGATAACCCGCCTTGGACAGGGGTCTCAGCTTACCCCTCCACCTGAGGAATAGCTTCGTACCCACTGGCCGCCTCGCCATCAGGGGAGGTGAAGCCGTAAGCGCATGAAGACCGGGCGGAGAAAAACGCCCTCTATGCCAGCGTGCGCTCGCTGTGCGCCCCTGGGAAGAAGTGGACTGGAGCTGGAAGAATCATCTAATATCTAATATCATCAGCCTGCAATCCACACCTCTAGTCGGTCCGGCGGTGAGACTGGGGGACAGGCCATCTCCAGCCACACCGCCGAATCAGCCCAGGAAGCGCAGCCATCATGTCTGACTCGAGAACCGTGAACACGCATCGCACCCGTAGGATAGTAGCGAGCCCGGTCTGTCATCTGAGCATCACAGCGAGAGCATGAGCTGTCCGCGAGCACCGCATCGACATGCTGGACCCCCAGACCTGTGATGGGATACCAGTGCCCATCATCCGGAGATAGGAACCACCGCATCCAGAAACGCACAGTCAGAACAGCGTCTTGAAAAAGACGTGTTGATTGATTGTGTTGCTCTCTTAGGGAATCTGCTCTTTTAATGGAAACTGCTCTTTAGCGAAATGCCCGGGTGACAGGAAGTCCAGATCGACCGCCACTGTCGCGTCATCTCCCGCACTGGTGAGTAAACTGGTTTCAGTCTTGAAATCAGGTTGGCAGATAGAGTGTCTTCAGTCTCGTGAGAGGCTCTGAAAGCTAAATTCTAGTGCTCGCTTCTAGGCTAATCACTAATCAATGGCTAATCACTGTCAGCTGTGGAACTGAGCTCTGCCAATTCATTTTGGCATTCATTGGCCCGTTTTCTTACTCTTCTGAGTGATTTGTCGTCTGACGTACTCCCATAGTCTGTTACCAGACACACGTTGAAGTTCCCATATGAAGGGGAACTGAATTGTCAGTGGGCGGCACGGTGGCTCAGTGGTTAGCACTGTCTCCTCACAGCAAGAAGGTCGCTGGTTCAAGCCCCGGTTGGGTCAGTTGGCGTTTCTGTGTTGAGTTTGCATGTTCTCCCCATGTTCGCGTGGGTTTCCTCTGGGTGCCCCGGTGCTCCGGTTTCCCCCACAGTCCAAAGACATGCGCTATAGGTGAATTGAATAAGCTAAATTGGCCGTAGTGCATGAGTGTGAATGTGAGAGTGTATGGGTGTTTCCTAATACTGGGTTGCGGCTGGAAGGGTATCCGCTGTGTAAAACATATGCTGGATAAGTTGGCAGTTCATTCCGCTGTGGCGACCCCTTATGAATAAAGGGACTAAGCTGAAAGAAAATGAATGAGTTGTCAGTCTTTGCTGTCACATAATCTTTCAGAAATTGATCATTTTTTTTCTTAATGTAATATATAAATAATTATTAATGATGCAAACACTTGTGCTGATGATAAGATATTTTAATTAATATAATGATATATTTATTTTCAACATTGTTAATGTTAGTCTTAATTGTTGCTCTTTGAGTTTAAGAAAATGAAAATACTTTATTATCATTATTATTATTATTTTAGTCAGTTTGACTGATGTAAGTTGATTTATATGTATATATTGCACAGCAAAAGAGTAAATATAAATAAAAGAGTAAACAAGACATTTTGATAAGTCCAGATTGTTATTGTTTTTATTTTTTTATTTAATACTTTTAAAATTGTTTGTAAAGTCATGATGGAGTTATCTTTGGGCATTGCAGTTGATGAATGCAACACCTAACTTGAGCCCGGTGGTGGTGAAAGGGCCGATGCTCTTGTTGTGTGGTCCTGCTTAAAGTCCTCATTACCAGGGCTTGTCATGGTAGAGGCAGTGTGCTGCATGACAGACTCTGAATCAGCCTTATTTGAATTCATAATTGTGCCTTGCTGAAGAGAGATTTGTGAAGCAAGTCGGGGTTCATTGTTGGATCTGTGTGAGTCCGGTGGAGGGTGTGAGCGAGCTCAAAGCTAATGTAATCTAAGCTGTTTGAGAGGGTTAATTGGGAAGGAGGGGAGAAGAGAGTGTGTGAGAGAATGTGAACGTTGCAGCACTGCCTCTGTTGAATGAATTTATAAAGAAGATATGGTTGATAAAGAGACTTTATCTTACGTTGGTCATTGTGGTGTTGCTCACATTTTAATTTAATTTTAAATAATTTTGGTAAAATTTTATTTGAATTTCATAAAATGTATTGCCTCTCAGATGGAAAATAATTAAAAATTATTAGTCCTTATTTTTTTACATTTTAGAAAAACACAAAAAGAGAAACTTACTGGTTCACATTTTACAAGAAGGTTTCATTAGTTAATGGCGACCTAATATGCAAGAAAAAAACAAAAAAGGAAAAAAACACTTTTATAAGGGGTTTAAACACAACAGTGGCAACAGACTGTGAATTTAACCAGCTTCTGGTAAAAATATGTATAACTAGTGATTGAAAAGATGAATACATACAAAAAAAAATATTGTTTATTGTTTGTTCATGTTAATAAATACATTAATATCATTAACTAATACAACATTATTATAAAGTGTTGTCACTTTTTGAATGTTCACTTAATGGTAGAGTTCATCCAAACTGATAATTCTGCCATCATTTACTCTCTCTTTACTTATTCCAAATATGTTTGACTTTTTTCTTCTGTTGAAGATAAAATTAGATATATATCTCTTCAAAATATCTTCTCTAGTGTTCAACAGAATAAAGAAACTCATACATGTTTGGAACTACTTGAGGGTACATTAAGCAATGAGTGATTAGATTAAACTTTTTCTTCCAGGTGAATTATCTATTAAAAAAAGGTTTTTAAAATTCAAAATATAATATAGAGTATATTTTAATACTTTGTTTTGATTTCTCACACTCATACTTATCACTGTAACTCAGAAAATCTCAGTATTCGTCATAATCTTTCCTGTTTGTGCTTTGTTGAAGAAAGAAAATACAGTTTTGGGTGAGGAACAGATATTCATTTTTACTCTCCTGTCTGACCTTGTATTTTGACCTGCTGTTCTGAAGACTTGCACATTTTGTAATCAATGCTATTATTGACACATGCTGGAAATAACCTGGCCTATTACTTTAGTATCTTATCATTAATTGCAAAACTGCACATAGATGCTTAATAGTTTAGTAACCCATGGAGGTTGCAATGTGTTATTAGTAGCAATCAAAAAACAGGCTAAAACTGCATTTTGTTTTTATGTTTTAAATTTTTTTTTTATTGTTTACCATGCATTGTTATTATTATTATTATTATTATTATTATTATTATTATTATTATGTGATATACAGTAAAACACATAACTAATATTTAGTTTTTTTATTTTGTTTATTTAAAGAAACAAAAATGTAAAACTACACTATTTATTGTTTGTTTGTTTGTTTGTTCTCATTGGCCTGTAGGTCACCAGAATTTCTTTATTTTCACATTTGGCCCCTTGCTGTCTCTTAGCATTTATTTATTTATTTTTATTTTTTGCCTGAGGCTTTCAATTTACCTACAAACCATCACATTCCTGTAAGTTTTTTTTTCTAATTTTGATGAGTTAATCTGGTTTGGGTTCTACAGTTTTCCTTGTGTTTAGCTTTCCTCTTGACCTTGGAGCCTGACGCTTGTGAGAAGAAACCCCACCAGCCCCGAAGACTTATTCCCTCAATTTAACAGCAGACTGAGGTGTTTCTCCAGCATCATCGGATCAATGAAAAGTAAATAGCCTCCACTTCTTGTTTCACAGTGCCGTATTGATCTTTCCTCAGCTTTGGCTTCCCCTGCTTCCCTGGCGTCTTATGTCTTTCAGCCCCAGGGACGATGCTGATTGCCAAAGATTGGACAAGCTAACAAGCGCATGATGAGGAACCAGTTGGTTCTTCTTGGTTTCCCTCAGTTTGGCGAGGTCTTTGGGACAAGCACACACAAAAGAGAAGCTGATCCATGGATTTATGCTGTCATTCTTCCGGGAAGCTGCTTTTTCTTCCTACACTTTTGACTTAGTCTATGCTGACAGGATGATTTTGAGGATATTTTGGTGTCCAAAAGCGAGTGGAATACCAGGAAATCAATCAAAAGGATGTACACAAATATGAACTATGTTCCAGCTGTGGCCAATGAGTAATCTAACCAAGAGGTGGCCTGTTGAGATCGACACACGTTGTACTGTATGTGGGTGAGTCTTAACGTTTTCTTCAGGTTCATCTTTTCCCATGTATGATGAGCGATTGGTGAGAGACACAAAGAGGGAGGGACAATTCCAAAACTCAGCACAGCCTCTAAAATAAGTAGAACTGGACTGAGTTTTAAGAATAAAATAATTCAGTACTAATAAATTAATTATTGCAGTGATCAAAGAATTACTAACCTTGCCAGTACAGTTTTTTTTCTTCCCAGTACAATTTTTTTCTTCCCAGTACAGTTTTTTTTCTTTAAAACATTTGTCATCAAAGAATATAAACAAGCAAATAAAGAAAGAAAGAAAGAAAGAAAGAAAGAAAGAAAGATTAAGCAGCACAATCGTTTTCTCGACAATATTAGTAAATATTTATTGTAGCAAATGTATATATTGAAATAGTTTCTGAATCCCAGGAATAAATTAAATTTAAAATGTATACAGAAATTGTGTTTATTGTATAAAAAAAAAATACATAAAAGCAGGTTTAGTTAAACATACTTTTTACAATTTTTTTAATGTTTTTGAAAAGTTTTATTTAAAACATTTCAGTCTTTTAGAAGGTCACATTTAGTGATTTATGTTGATTTCTTCCAATACATTAATGACACAATTTGCAAAAAAACAAACAAAAAAACATTATCATCTTTACGTGAAACTTTTTACAAAATAAATCTTCTCATTATAGAAAATTTATTTTTACAATGTACACAGTGCCTGTTTGTGTATTATTACTTGTAAAGTATGATCTTATTCTACATCCCAATGTCCAAATCCAACTACTAAAGAACTTTACTGAGTATTGATAAGCAGTATTAGTAAATTAGTAATTTATTGAGCTAAAAGACTTAGTTAATGCCATACAAAGCATTAGTTGTGGAAGCCATGCACAAATTTTCTTCCATCCAGTCTCTCAGCAATATTTTTTTGTCTTTTAGTACACTCTCAGAAATAAAGGTACGTGAGCTGTCACTGGGGTGGTACCTTTTCAAAAGGTACACATTTGTACTTAAAGGGTCCATATTGGTACCTCAAAAGTATATATTAGTACCAATTTTTTTTAAGAGGAGCACTTTTGTACTTTTTAGGTACTAGTATGTACCCTTGAGGTATTAATATGGACCTTTTAGGTACAAATTTGTACTTTTTGAAAAGCTACCACCCCAGTGACAGCTCGCGTACCTTTATTTCTGAGAGTGTACTGTATGTTCACCAAATGTTATCTAATCTATTTTCCCATTCTTTCCATTGTATAACAATAGCAATATACCATAACACTTATGGTGTGAAAATGTCATTGACTGGTGCATGTCTTAGATAGTTGCTTTCAAACATTTACTTCATCTCATTACTTAAAGTCTGCACCACCCCAATTTGATAAAAAATTTAATTCGGATCAATAGATGTGTTTACGTGACGTCTTTTGCTCCAGTTGAGCCATGTTACTTACAGATTCATATCCACTTTCAGTGAGAATTAACACTTTTGTTCCTCTTTGAGCTTCATATTTAAGGGTTTCCCTGTCAGATGACAGTTTTAAGAAGCCCCTATTAAACAACCCTCCAGGTGTCCTTAGTCTTGATTTGAGCACAATTAATTTTCTATTACAGAGTGCTAAAGATGTTCAGCTTTGCTCTGCCTCACCTACAATATTGAGTAGCCAGCCAATCGCGGACTCGTGCAGGCCTTGTAGAGGGGTTTGGACCTTCCCTCGGGGATCTCATTTATTATTTGCAGATATTGATTTGACAGAAAGGGCAAGGCAAACTACTCTGGTGTTGACTTAGACCTGGCCTCTGGCTGTTAACATGCTCTCCACTGACCAGTGCTGAGACTGTGATGTGTGCGCTTTGATTCATGGCTCTTATGAGGCGAAGAGTTTCATGTTTCAACTGTTAAAAACACCACCCAATTTGCTAATGGTTTACTGACCATGCTGATTTTTATGTTATTTTTAAATGTTGGAGACTTGCATATTAAGCTCTTTAAGAAACACTCGACTTTATTGGGAAATAGGTTCATTTTACAAGTCACCTAGACCAGTGTTTTTCATCCACGTCTCCTTAACCAAACACACCTGATTCAGATCATCAGCTCATTAGCAGAGACTGAAAGACCTTTAATGGGTGTGGCAGACTAAGGATACATCCAAAACATGCAGTGTTGGGAACGTGGAACCTCCAGCAACGTGGTTGAGAAACTGCCCTAGACCATTTTGTGGCAGGATCTCTTTTAGCTTAGCTTAGCATAAATCATTAAATTGGATTAGACCATTAGCGTCTCACTCCGATAAAAAAAAAGTTTTGATAATTTTCCTATTTAAAGCTTGAGACTTCTGTAGTTACATATTGTACTAAGACAGATGGAAAATAAAAAAAATGCTGTTATCTGGGCTGATATTGCTTTCGGTGGGTTTCCTCTGGGTATTCCGGTTTCCCCCACAATCCAAAGAAATGCAGTATAGACCATTTCAATGTGGTCATGTCATTGGCCCATGAACATTTCCTGCTTGTTATCAAACTATTTCATAACTGTAACAAGAGGCAATTCAATCATAACTTAATGTTAAAACAGCTATCATAACATTATTTATCAATATGTGACTCTTTTTGGATTCTCGGAAGCTGTAAATATTAAAAATCTAAAACAGGAAATATGTTGGGACCATTGTTTTTGTTTATATCCTTCAAAATGGTCTATAAGTGAATTGGGTAAACAAAATTGGCCATAGTGTATGAGTGTGTGTGTGAATATGAGAGTGTATGGGTGTTTCCCAGTACCATTCATTCTGCTGTGGCGACCCCTGATAAATAAGGGACTAAGCTGGATGAAAATGAATGAAAGGTCTCATTTATAGAATTATGTCAGTTATTTTATAACAATCACAAAAAGCACATTTACATGACACTTTTTTTAAACTAAAAAACAAAACTTTGTGATATAATTTTTTTCATTTATACAACGATTACTTTTATATTACACACTGTACAATCATTTCATCTGTCTAATTGCAGATCTCTGAATCTCTGATGTGTGTGTGTGTGTGTGTCATTTGATCCATGGCTATTGTGAGGCTTTTCATCTGTACAAAACACCACCCATTATGTTCAGAATGAATTGGCCATGCTGTTTTTCATTTCAAATTGTGGGAGTCTCTCGTCTGAAGTTTCTTGAGAAGAGTCTGGATGGATGGTGACTGCAGAGCGTGAATGTGCTTTGGTCTTTCTGTGAAGGCTGAACTGAAAGAAAAGAAAAACAAATAAAAGTACAGACACAGCATCTATCATGTTGTTTGTCTAGTGAGTAAAATGAGAATGGGGGCAGGCTGAGGTCAGGGTGGTTTGACTAGTCGGTGAAATAGTAACCATTTTTTCTGAATTCATCAGTGATCTTTTTTATTATTATTATCAGCACTGTTAGATTGATTTTGTATCAGAAACAAACTTGTAATTGCAAACCAAAGAGAGATGTTTAAACTTCTGTCAAATGGTTAATTAAATGCAATTTGCCTCTCAAACAAAAATAAACTTTTTTTAATGCATTGAATAAGATTAAGATATTAAGAAAGATAATAAAAATGTGCCTTATGGTTATTTGTCTACTCTGTTATTGTGATATTTCAATGAATTTCTCTTTCAGCTTTAAAAAAAAATTGTGATATAATGAAAATACATAAAATCTTCATAAGATTGTGCTTTAGACACCTGTGTGTTAACTGATTTGAGGTAAGCATCTTGAGCTATAGTACAAAATGGTGGAAGATGTCAACTCTGTTATTGTCTACTCTGGTAGTGAAATTTTTAGCAATAAGTTAAACAACAATTAGTAACAGAATCAAATGTTTCCTGTCTCATTTACTGTAAGTGCTTTACATTAATAATGGATTCACCCATTAACATCAATTCAGGTGTTCCATTACTTTGGTCCTGATGCCCACTGTTTACTATCCATCACAACATTGTGCATCAATCAAATCATGCCAGACTCAGGCTGATATCATGCAGGCTGAACATGGTATTTCATCCATTGGTGCTTTTCTTACTGTTGTCTTAAAGACTTTTAAGACTGTTTTAGATTTTTATTCTTATAGTAATTCTCCAGTCAAGAGCTAAAGGAGAAACATATTGTGTGTGTGTGTGTGTGTGTGTGTGTGTGTGTGTGTGTGTGTGTGTGTGTGTGTGTGTGTGTGTGTGTGTGTGTGTGTGTGTGTGTGTGTGTGTGTGTGTGTGTGTGTGTAGAGGGGGCAGCACGTGCTTCTCGACCTCATGAATCTTTAGCCCCGGGTTCTGGGACCAATAAGCACCTTCCCACAGGCCTGCTCTGAGCCTCGGCTCAACCACAGCTTCTGTTAGAGCAATCTGACCCTAATTGGCATTTAATGTGATGTCTGGGCCTGAGGTGGAGGAGCACTGGAGGAAAGAGAGCACCAAACAGGCGCTCAGGTTGAAACATTCATGATCCGTGACATTCAGGAACTGGAATGAGTCAACTCTGAGCTCTTAGAGTTGAATAAAACTCTTGTGTAAAAATGTATCTGTTAGTTGTGTTTGCTACACATTATACAGGATATTAAGAACTCTGTTGCACCTTTTTGTTATTGTCTGTTTCTATTGTGTTATTGAGTTTTCACCATTATATTAACTAGTTAAGAACTGCTGTTCTAATGCATGGTAACAATTCTCCCATCCAGCAGAACTCTCGCTAATTTGGTGCACATGTCAGTTTGCTTCATTCTTCCCTGCACTTTCTTCATTTTCAGACACAGAATCTTTTTGTAATGCTGATGATGAGGGTCAGTGAGAGTTGTGTGTTGATGGTGAGGGAAAGCTGTGGGATAGACTGCTTTCACTTGCTGTGTAGTTGGGCAGTTCCCCAAATCTTGCTTTGTAAAGAAAATAAGTAAACTTGTTATATTTTTATTTATTACTTTAAATTTTTAATTGCTAATTCATCTGTCCGTCCATCCATCCATCCATCCATCCATCCATCCATCCATCCATCCATCC
>CAIGQV010019084.1:4360051-4384074 GCA_903798115.1 Danio jaintianensis
TGGAACACAAATGGAACAATCACTTACGTAGGACAATTTTGCTTGCACAATCCAAAATAAATAAAGTAATCCAACCTCAGTCCCCCCGATAGCTCCTCCGCATTTGCTATGTTAGCAAAGCTGCGAGCATTGAGTGCAAGAAGTGTCCAATATTCTACCCTTTTTTTATCGGTTAAAGAAGTGCACTTTAAAGTGTACTTATTTATTTATTTATTTATTTTTATTGTGATTGTGAATGCACTACTTATGCACTACAAAATGGTGTAGAATAGTGTATAAGTATGCTATTTAGGATGGATCCAGAGAAATACTAGTGCAAAGATCACAACTTTTCAGTGCTTCAATCACATTACTTTTCTTTTTGATTTCAGATATTAAATACACTGTTTGGGAAACTAGAACATTTACTGTTGTTCTCCCTGTCAAAAGCCACTTACTTTTGTGTTTTCAAAAGAAGTTGATGCATTTATATGTTGTTACTCTAATCTCTCCTCTCCAGTGCAGACTAACAGAAAAGAGTATAAATGGAGGTTGGAGACACCTGCAAATGGATTGGTCAGCTCCAAGTGGGTGGAACTTGAGCTCCAAATGACTGTACAAACCTCCTGGAGTTTTAATTTGTCTTGTACATAAGATGGGTTAACCCCTAACCTTATTGTGTTTTATGAATGTCTACACCTTCACCTACCACAACCCTAAACCCAACCTCACAGTAACCTGTTGTGTTTTATTAATTCACCAACCCCAATCCCAGCCTAATTGTTCCTCCCACTTGGAGGTCTCCGGGCTGCAGCAATACCTACTTGGACTAACATGTCAGCACCAATCACCCAGATCAAATAATATCATCGTCTTTAAACTGATTAAACAACCGAAAACACATATTTTTGAATCAGAATATCAGATATTTCAAAACATACTTAGTAAATATTAATTTAGTAGATAAAAAAAAAACAACAAAAACAATATATTCATGTTATACAGACTGTGGTGTGTTGTGATAAACCTGATGCATCACCATGAAAATATCAAAATGATTTTGAAGTGAAATAAAAAAAATCACACAGCTGGAGAAATTAAAACTTGCAGTTAAAAGGGTTAAGAAATATCAGGGTAAAACAAATATTCTAACCCTCTGGTCATCATCTGTCATTCGAGTGGTATCAAACTCATGTGAATACACTAACAATTGGAAAATATGTATTCCATGTAATCACTTTTAAAAATGAGATTTGTGTGCATATTTTCCCCCAAAATATTTTTTTTACTATGTAAGCAATAATCTGCCAAGACACAATTGTGTTGCCTAAAAGTTGATTAATGGGTCATAGATTACTCTTCAAACCTAAATTCCCTTAAAATGCAAAATATACAGATAAATTATTTTCTAAAAATATGGTAACTTAATGTTATTGAGAAAATAGCTATTTATTTATTTATTTATTTATTTATTTGTTTGTTTGTTTTGCAGCTTATGTCATATATATTAAACCTTCAAACCTTTGTGTCGAGATCAGTAAATATCTAAAATGTCAGCTAATTCTGCCTTTTCTCAGGGCAGTTTTTTTTTGCCATACCTTTTTCAACAATGCATATTATACTGCATCTTCAGAGCCTAAAAGGGATAAATTTGTATGATTAAGCGTGTCTTTAGTCAGAATCAGTTTCACAGTGTGATTCTGAAAGAGGAAGAGTGTGAGCAAGCCAGACTGAGGGAGAGGAAGAATGACAGTAGAGCAGGATTAGAATCAAGGGACTGTTTCGCCAGCAGGGTGGTGTGAGGTGAAAATAAGGGAAGGAGAATTTCATTTGCATACCCAGCATGCAACCCAGACCTTTCCGGAGAGCTGCGTATCCACCACCGAGCTTGGCAAGTACGTGCTCATTTCACAGGCCTGGCTTCATGAAGAGGATGGAGGGGGGGGGAGGTATGGCAGCGGCATGGGTACAAGTCTGTGGGGCAAGAGGGTGCCACCAGACCCCATTTACATGTTTGCGCTATGCCAGAGGTGCTGTGTAAAAAGAGATTGCAATCCTTGACACGACATGGACCCTCAGGAATTAGCCCAATTCACAAGCAAGACAAGATGGCTGCCATGCCGAGCAAGGTCTTGCAGGGTAATTTTCACTGAACAAACAAGCGATCTCATTATCCTCATGCACCTGAGATGTCCAAGCTCCCCCGCCTCCTTTCTAGCCCTCATTCACTGTTCATTCCATCCGTTTTTCCCCTTTTTCTCATGTCCTTTGCCTGGTTTAGGCTTTATTAAGGCACTTTGGGAATTGTGTCAAACTGAGCGTGTCACTAACAATCATGCAGTTAGTCATGCAGGCCTTTGACCACTAATAATTAGTCTAATTTGTTTTTCAGTCAGTAATGTGATGTTCATTTTGGTCCTTCAATTGACAATATACAAATTTGCTCACGATTTGCTGATCCTTGAATGGTTCCAAACAGTTATGATATTCTTTTTTTTCTGATTGATTGATTGATTGATTGATTGATTGATTGATTGATTGATTTTTTTCATCGGAATGGTTCAAAACTAAACATAGTAGTGACTAACAAACATATAGTAAAACCATTAAACAAAATCTCCCAAACAAAATCATAGTGTAAGCTAAACTTGGAATATAGATGTTTTGGTCTATGGCCTACACAAAGCCGTAGTAAAGAACAAGGCCATTGTTTTTATTTCATATCACATTAATAGTTTGCACAACACTTATAATATAATACAAAATAATATTGTTGTGAATTTTTTTTCATAGCTTTCAAGCTTTCTTTTTTTTTTTTTTTTTTTTTACTGTTCAGTGACTTCTTTTAAAAAATACAAAACTTAGACCAAATTTACTGCAAGCAATTTACAAACAAGCGCTCTCATTATCCTTGTGCACCTGAGATGTCCAAGCTCCCCCACCTTCTTCCTAGTCCTCATTCGCTCACTCTTCTATCCACCCCTCCCTCATCCTTTGCCTGGTCTAGGCTTTATTAGAGCGCATCTTTTCCATTGGCTGCGCTTGCCCTGTTGTCAGGGTCAAGTCAAGGGCAGGCAGCCTATATTGGAATCATTTGTCACATGGTGCAGCAGCAGAGCTGATATCAGCACAGTGGCCAAGGCATGTTGCAGCCATTCCTGTTAGCACCTCTGACATTACAAGCCTCCGGACCGTGCAGATGGGCATTGCAGTGTAAGAGTTGGCCAGGTCCCCTCTTTTCCAACACAATCAGGCATTCAATAAAAAAAAAAAGCATCGCTGGTGCCATCGTCATATATTTTCAGAAGTGTTGGGAGTGCATCCGGCCTCGCTCTGACAATAGAAAAAATTGCAGAAAATAATCACAGTGCTTTTCACAGCTGAAAGCAGCACAACCAAATAACGAAGAAAGCCACAATTCTGTTTCTTAAGTGGTGTAACGGTTTTAAAGTGTTGCAATTTAGTTGAGAGCATGTTTTTTTTTTTTTAAGCTCATTTTTCCCCCATGGTCAGCAGGAGCTTGCATGAACAATGGGAGGTGCTGAGGAAGCATGTGGAAAATGACTTTAATACACCATATAGAATGGCTTATTGCTTTGGTCAATAGGCTGGAGGGAGGATGGCACATGAGGCCGCTTGGGAAGGTTAGAGCTGTCAGTGCATTACATGACTGATACGAGCCCAGCTTATGAGCTCCCGAACGGAACGACCTCGACAGGCAGAGTCATAAAGGTTACATGTGACACAAATCTGGCTATTAAAGGCAAGATTAGACCGCTGATGTACACAGAAATAAATACAGGAATCCAGTTGTGTTGTGTGTCACTATGCCATATAGATGGAGGATGCCGTATAGTTTGTGCATTTTACAGTATAGCACAATGAAAAGGAAGCCACTGATAAAAGTAGAATGTCTTTTAATTGGTTTAATTTTTTTTATCAAAAGCATCCACATTTTTTTTTATACAACTTTGAAATGTAATACTGCAATATTATGCCTGTAGGAAACACACTCTTTTCTTGCTATATGTCAGACATCTTTATGTATGAGAACTAATACACATTTTTACTTGTGAATGAACAACAAATCATATGGGACTAACTGAAAGAAAAAAATAGAATAGATATTGCCTTTTTGAAAAAGTCATTATATCATATAACTGTTGATTATATGTATACGTTTGATAGCTGTACTGTCCACCCTACTTGATTTTGATTGTAAAGCAATAACACACAGCTTTTGTAAAGCTGCTTTGGAACAACAATTATTGTGAAAAGCGCCATAGAAATAAACTTGACTTGAATTGAATTGAATATTGACTGCAATTAAAAAATAAATAAAAAGTCTAAATGAGCACATACAAACTTAATCTCTAGATCTACTCCAAGTTCCCATCATGAGCATTTCATTTTAATTTGATAAAACTATCACCAAATACACAGATAAACTTAACGGCCTTCCCTATATATATATATATATATATATATATATATATATATAGATATACAAATGTGTTTAGTTTAAATTATTAGGTAATTACCCTTGCTGCTTTTTCATGCACTTTATTTATCTTAATTTAATTTTGTATATTATCAGTATCAAGAGTTCGAGGAAAAACTATTTCCCCACACTGTGCCTGTTTGTTATTGCAAAACTACAGTACATGCTCAATTTAGATGTACAGTGTCAGTGTGAACATCTCAATAACAAAAAACATGATTTGTAGCTCTCTCACTCGTCTGCTCACTAAAGACAGTAGAGACAATAATTCAGCTATACACAACCCCAAACAAGCTCCGTGTTTCACACAGCCTGACTATAATTGCCTCAGACAATGCTCTCCCAGGCCGGGTCAGCTTGCTATGCTTGTTATTACTGCTGACCTTATCAACCAACTGTGCCTGCCCGGGTCAGCTGAACCCGACCGTAATGTAACCTCAGGGTCACGCACAACAGCTGCAAAGGTCAGAGTGTCGATCGTGCTCGGCCCGCTCAGTTCAACTCCTCTAATAACGAGGAGAAGCAAGGTTGGGGACTCAGGGAGAGATCTAGATTCTCCTCGTTAGCCCAGGTTTATCAGGTAACTGGGGAACAGAATGTATGGTTTTTAAAAAGCAGTAGACAAATAATACATCTATACTGCATTTTTTTCTGGTATAATTTTTACAAATTGTATGCATCATTTCAGTGAAATGTTGTAATATTTCATTTTTTGTTTTTTTCTGTGGCTTGATTTTTCCTTTTAACAGTTAAAGGTCTGTTCACATCAAGAAAGAATACTAGAAAGATCCCTGTAACATTAGCGTTGTTCACACCACTAACATTTGTTCACACCAGTGTATAAAAAGACACATTTTTTGTGTTCTTTGTAAGTGTGCTGCAGTTATGTTGTCTTCTCCTTTAAATGTTAAAGGGATAGTTCACCCAAAAATGAAAACGTACTCCTTATTTACTCACCTTCAAGAGGCTCTTCTGTTGAACCCAAACTAAGATATTTTGAAGAATGCTGAAATCCTGCGATTGTTGACTTCTGTAGGCTAGTATTTTTTTCTTCTATAGAAGTCAATTGTTACAGGTTTTCAACTTTCTTCAAAATATCTTCTTTTGTATTTAATGAAAGAAAGAAAGTCAAACAGATTTGTAACAAATAAAAGGTGAGTAAATGATGACAGAATTTTCATTTTGGGTATATTATCACTTTTAAACCCATATACATTTTCTGACTGGGCTAGTTTAGAAAATTGTTGATTTGTGTCTTTTAACTCTGTTTAATGGGATTACTCATGCTATTAGTGCACCCAACACATTTGACACCTTTACAGTACAAACCTTGCATACTGCATAAATCTTGTCAAGCTCCGTCTCCCACTGGAGATGCTGAAATTCAAATCCAAACTTTTGCCCTTGCTGAAAATGGGGCACGTATTTGTTATTCCTCTTTTTTTTTAAATGCTGCTCCACTTCCTGATCATGGTGTGAGGAGTACACTCTCTAGACCATCTGATTGTTGCATTGCACCTTTTTTTTCTTCTAACAAGTTAATTACTAACATTTTATAAATTTAATTTTAGAAGTTTGTGAATTTATAGGGATTTATATATGAACTATTTTCACCCTACCCATAATTGCTATTCTTAAAGGGATAGTTCACCCCAAACTCAAAACTCTGTGATCATTTACTTATCCTTTACTTGTTCAAAACATTGTTGTCTTTCTTTCTTCTGTTGAACACAAATGAAGATATCTTGAACAAAGCTGGAAACCTGTAACCATTGACATCCATAGTATTTTTTCCTACTATGTTGAAGTAAGTTTTTGCAGTTTCACAAAATTGTAGGGCGGTGGTGCAGTGGCTAGCACTGTCGCTTCACAGCAAGAAAGTCGCTGGTTTGAGCCTCATCTGGGTCAGTTGGCATTTCTGTGTGGAGTTTGCATGTTCTCCCCGTGTTCATGTGGGTTTCCTCTGGGTGCTTCGGTTCACCCCACAAGTCCAAAGACATGCGCTATAGGTGAAGTAGGTAAGCTAAATTGTCCGTAGTGTATGTGTGTGAATGGGAGAGTATGGGTATGGGTTTAGGTAAACATTTACTACAAGAAGACCTTATGAATATTGGAAACAGTATCATCATTGGTGCACATGCAAACTTAGTCATTGACACCACCATCATGTAATTGTGCCATTCATGTGCGTCCATTTTGTAATACAACTAGGTTCTTGTTTTTTTCAGGTATGGATTCAGCCCTTTGTTTCTGGGATATTCAATGGGAAGTCAATGGCTCCAAACAACCAGAATATCTATATGTATTATTTTGTGTTTAGCAGAAGAAGCACAAATAGGTTTTGAACAAGTGAAGAAGTGAGTAAAGTGTAACAGAATTGTTATTTTTGGATCCTTTACAATCTGCTGCTGAATTCCAAGATCACATTCGTTCCTAATCTTTGTCCTGTTTAACACTTGACACCAACGGTATTTAATATATTTGTTTTAATAATCTTTAACTTATGACCACTCATTTGATCAGATGCACTTGCATAGTTTTTTCAGCACAACCTCACAAGAAGCAGGATATGAGTGTCCACTGTCTTACTCAGGCTCTTTCATTGGGCTCTTTAAGCTCTATTGATCACCAGGTGTTTCTTCACTCAGTCTTTCAGAGTCGGTAAGCTTGCATCGCTCTCTCTTAATTTGCTTCTTAAAGCTGGTACAAAGCTCGTCTTGTTCTCTGACACCAAACTCCTGCCATGAACGGCCTTCCCTCACATCCTGGGCTGCTTCTTCACGGGTGGCTCCGGGTTTCTTTTCATACTGAATCAAGTGTTATTGAGTTCCTGGCCCTGTACACACATACAATCTACTTCTATTCTATAGCTCGCTGCCATTTGATTTTTTTTTCTCCTCAACAACCACCGAGTGGGCATGTAATGAACGGAGGATTACCTGCCGCCCAACCTGTAAACTGACCTCATTACACTCCCATGACATGCTCAACGGGGTCACTCCTCAATAGCTAAGCCCCATTCACATGAAAAGGCCTAGTGCACAGCTTTTCAGACCTCCCAAGTTGCTCAGCATAACCCTGCTGTCTCTACCTGAACACCAAACTAAAACTCTCTTTTCCTTCAAAAGCCAGACAATTAAAACCACTGGGGCGTGAGGGGGATTTTTGGTCATCTCCAGAGTAAAGGCTGTTGGTGCTCTGGAATCAGCCTATAGGCATAGTTTGATCTTTCAGATTATGAACGATAAAGGTCAGATTGTTCCCGGATCTGGCCCTATGAACTATATTGGCATTTAAGGTTATGAATGGAACCTCGCTGTTCTTCTTAGTGACTGACTTCTATTGGTTGATCGCTGGCACCTGTCTGAAATAATGGCCTGTGTTGTGTGGCCGTTATTTGAATGTAATAATGTTTAAGTGAGCGTGGCGGAATCAAGTCATAGCAGGTGTCTGTACTGCACAAGCTCATCTAGGTACAGATTTTCAGTTCATCTGAGGGCTTTTGAAGTTACATCTGAGTCTGTTTTTTTTTTTTTTTGTACAATTGAATGTAGTGAATTGCACATTTATTGTGAACTTACTTGATGTATTGTTTTCCACCAGTTGGTATGAATTTCTTAAGGATTTTTATAAAATGTCGTACTTAACAGAATGGAGCTTCAGTTTGCTGTGTCTGTAAATTGACAGCAAATCAGCTAGTCAAACTATTATGACAAAAAACTTAAACTGAGTCTCATCTTAGACTGATGAATTATAAAGTCAAGCAATGATGTTTTAATTTGTGTAAAAGTCTGCATGATCACCAAATTCGTTCACCAAAGTTTCAACTGGATGTGAACTGATATCAACACACTGCTTCAGAAAAATAACAGATTTTTAAAAGACTTTGCATGCATCCTTTTTTCTCTTTGAGGTTGGGATTCAGTATGAAAATGCCTACAAGAGACTTTAAGTTGCATGGTGGTGGTCTGCTAGCCTTTAAAAGGTAAATTTTGATGTATTTTCTCTTATTTTGCTTTTTAGTGAGTTGCATTGAGGTGATCTGCTAGCCTTTTAAAGGTAAATTTACTCCCTTCCCCCATCCCACCAATAAAAAACAAATAAACAAACAAACAAACAAACAAACAAACAAACAAACAAACAAACAAAAAACTATTAACCAAAAGATGTAGGGGGTGTATATAATTCATACATTTATGGACACCAAACTTTACCTTGATTACAGTCACCATCAATCAAAACCTTACTAGCAAGATGTTGGTTTGCTTTATCCAATCAGACAATTTAATTTTGTATGAATTAAATTTACTTAATCTTTATTTCTATAATGCTTTTTACAATGTAGATTGTGTCAAATCAGATTAACATAGCTCAAGTTCTAGTAAATTGAAACAGCTTCAGTCCAGTTGTCACAGTTGAAGTTCAGTTTAATTCAGTTCAGGGTAATGTAAAAGAAGGAGAATTGTATTGGAAATTTTAATGAATGCATTGTATTTGTTAATGTGTAAATGACAGCCCTAATATTAAAAACATTGGTTTTGTCAGCATCTATGTAACCCTACAGGCCTTTAATGTAAAGCATAATCAATATTTTCAATGATAAAGCTGCCACAGTTCTTCTATGGGCACCTGCATGCCCTTTGTCTCTTTTACAGTCAGTTCTTCAAGTTCTTTAGTTTGCCATCGTCATCTTCCCCTCTCTCTGAGCCAGACTGTTGACAGCTTGCTGGCTTGTCTATCATGACACAGTGCTGGAAAACCAGAGGTTGCAGCAGGGGCCATGACATCAGCCCATCAGGCCTGATTGGGGCGCCCATATGCCTTTAATACAACACCAGATGTGGAGCGGCTTAGGGCTCCCATCTCTTCTCCTCCCATCTCATCTGCTTTCTACAGCCCTCTCTCCTCTCCCTGCCAGCGGCATCGTCCCAGGTCATGTTTATTGCCCACTAGCAAAACCAAAAAGCATTCAGTGAGTCAAATACTGTAATACTCTTATGATTGGGAAGGGATGATTTGTATTTCAGATGGCTTCGCTCCAAGGCATGGGTTTGTGGGTGTGGATGGTGAAAATGGTCGGTGGCGGATGTTTACAGACAAGATGAAGGAGTCATACTGTAAACTGTACTCGAATGACTTAATAGTCATGGAAAAGTGTTGTTGATGAATCATAAACACTTAAATTGCTCTATCTGTCTGTCTGTCTGTCTTTCTGTCTCTCTGACCAGATATGTCACAGTTTCACAGCTTGAAATTCTCTCAAGAGATGGCTAGAATGGGATGAAATATGGCAGAGAATCCCTGTATTTCATTAACCTGCATTTTATCCTCCAAAACCTCATTGGTCATGCCAGAACAGTTTAAGGGAGATTTGGTGGTCTACAATCTGTTTTATTAATTTTAGTGTCCTAAGGGATCTTTACAAAGGAATTCTGGGATAGGGTTGGACTATGGATGTTCCCATATGGCAAATGTTTTGCTCAGGGCTTAATTTGTCCTGGAAAACAAGGGGGATTCAGATCCAGCACCTCCGCAGTTGGACACAGCACTTATTTTAGTAGATCTCCACCACATATGCCTCTGAAATTAGTTTATAATATGACATATACATATGTTTCGTGCGACAGTGCAGCAATATTTGATCCATTGCAGTATAAACAATTTGTATATAAATTCTTCAATTTGTTCACTTTCCAAACCTTGAATTATTTAATTATTAATAATAAACCTTACATTACTACTACTAATAATAATCTAATCATCTAATCATCTATTATGAGCAAACACTTTTTCTAATATGTTAACTATTATTTGGTATTCTCAGTTGTGCGCCAAACACAGGGGCGATTTTAAGATATTCCTTTTCATTTCATTCGTTTTCATTGTATGCTAAACTAGCAGTATTTCACTGTATTGTATAGACAGGCATAGCCATTTGAGTTCTGAATGAGCCAAATAGGCTCAACACACCTGTTTACTGTAGTACAAACCACTTACTGTATTCAAGTAATTTTTTGGTTTCCATGTAATAAATAAATAAAACTGTCACTTTTCTAATTAAATGGCATACATATAAATATATATTTTTAAACAGGCTAATTCACATATTTCACAATCTGAATAATGATAATATTTTTTTTTTAATACAAGACAACACATGATGTTTCTGTCTCTGTCAGTGACTCTGACATTCTCTTCTGTCACTGTGTTTAATCCTTTCTGTGCAAGACTGTGTTTTATATTGGTTGTTCATTTTTTGCTGTAGGAAACAACTGTGATTATGAGGTGAGCACTGAGGAAACAGTAGATGCCAAACCCGATTGCTCCTCCATGACATTGAGGTACAAGTGATACAAGTGTATCTATAGCAAAGAACTGCAAATAAGCAGATTATATAACAATCTATCGATAAACACACATTTTGTTCTCTCGCTCTGCACAGCTGTGGTTTGCTTATGAAATGAAAAACAAAAGATGGGGAGGAGCCGAATTCTCCCGCCATTTTCATATAAACATTTAAAGGGGACTGAGCCGATAATTTAGTGTACAGTTAATGACCTAATCGCAAAAGTTTAGTGGGGCTGAGTAGAAATATAGGGGGCTACAGCCCCCCTAAAATAGGCCTAGTAATGCCCATGGCCAAACACAAAATTGATCTATTTATTATTTATTTTTTTATTTTTTTCAGTCATGCTTCTTTGACTGCATCAACATTCAAGTCCACACCCCAGTAGCCTCTGAAGATGGCTGACACTACAGTACCTCTCCTAGTCCAGTGTGAGCCCAATTACAACACTGAACAGAGGGACATTTGCTGGCAGCCCACAGCTTTTTGTGTGTTGTGGCTTGGAACGTCTTCATCCCTGCCAGCGCAGTTAGTCCAACAAATCAGCAGTGCTGCCGTACAAACCATAGCTTCTTATTTTTTTTCCTTCTGGATTATGAGTTCTTCCCATTGCGCAGGACAAGGCTTCACAGTCTGACATTCGGACAGTCTGGGCTTGGATGTTCAGTGTGTGTAGGAAGCAGGTTAATGTACAGTCATCAGACATCTGCTGCAATGTTGCCTTCCAATAATCTTCGTCTGCGATCTCTTGCCAGCAGTTGATGACCAGATTTTTTCTTCTTTTTTTCCCTTTTCCTCTTCCCTCACTTCACTCCTCCGTCTTCCAGCTACTCATGGCAGAGTTTTTCAATTTGGATTGCCATTCGTGCTGGACTTTAGTGACAGATTTCACTGGCGGAGTGGAGGCTGCTATAATGAGAAGTGGGCTCTGTTGAACAAGTGGACGCTGTTATCCCGGTTAAGGACATGGAATAGAAGCTGGCTCTCCCGTTTTTCTTCATGCCAGGGCTGACGAAAGTCTGAGACCCCGTGACTGTCTCTATCTGTCCTTCTTACATTGGCTTTTGCTCTAATCTCAACCAATCGCTGCCCCATCACCTTACATTTACGCCCTTATCTGCAGGAGGTGCTTTCAGCTTCAGTTCTCAGCTATGAGGTGGATGTTAGGAGGGCTGTTACTGTATACTGATGGTTATAATAAATGGTTTGTTTGTTGATTAGTTGTGGACATAAAGGTGTATGGTTATATTTATTTACTATAATACTATGGGGCTGTTGAATGATTGATTCTGATTGTCTGATGGACATTTTAAAATATGCAATTATTTTTAGAGAAACGCAACCGTTTCTGACAGGTCTTTACCACATTAGAGTTCCATATCGCTACGCTGAAGGATTTCAGTTATTTCACAGCCTAAAAACAACACAAAAGCCTTTAGATTAGATGCTTAAGAAACTAGTCCTTCACAAAGGAGCTGTTTGCAGATTAAAACCTGACAAATGGCTTTAAATATGGTTTGGTATCCATAATATAAGCAAAACAATTGACTCTAGTCTGTTAAATTATTAAAAAAAATAATCCTAGAGCGTTCACTACATTGGGCAGACTTTTAAAAGACATTTAACTATTCAAGGATAAAGGTCTGTTATTATTTACTCAACGTTCATTTGTTTCAAACCTGTTTGAGGATATGGATGGGCTACTGGCTTCCAACATTCTTCAAAAAGTAACTCATAAATATGTGGAACAAGTGTAGGATGAGTAAACAATGACTTATTTTTTAATGAACTTTTTTTTTAAGTCAACATTTTAGGCAGTCACACTGTTTTCGTCATCTAAACCACTCTCTGTGTTGAGGATTTTTATTAGTATTATTTTTTTATGACTACAGCCAGTTTGGAAGAATAAGACTTGGTTTAAAACCTGCACAGCTCTGGTGACAGTGTGAAATGACCAAGCTTACAGTTTTAGTATAATTCATACAGCCAGTAAGCACTATTTAATCCCTCCGTGTTTGCTTCCAATTTCTGGAAAATAGAGTAATTAGATGTCCCATTTCTCTTGGGACAGTCCCATATTTCACCTATATTTCTAGTTTCCCGGCTTATTATTAAAAATCATCTTTTGTTCCATGTTTAACTTTTCATTCATTCATTCATTCATTTTCTTTTCGACTTAGTCCCTTTATTAATCTGGGGTCGCCACAGCGGAATGAACCGCCAACTTATCCAGCATATGTTTTACGCAGCAGATGCCCTTCCAGCTACAACCCATCACTGGGAAACATCCATACACACTCATTCACACTACGGACAATTTAGCCTACCCAATTCACCTATTCCGCATGTCTTTGGACTTGTGGGGGAAACCGGAGCACCCGGAGGAAACCCACGCGAATACGGGGAGAACATGCAAACTCCACACAGAAACGCCTACTGACCCAGCCGAGGCTCAAACCAGCGACCTTCTTGCTGTGAGGCGAACGTGCTACCCACTGCGCCACCGTGCAGCCCTTTTTAACTTTTCCTAAAAGTTAAATAGTTAGTAGTCTTCCGTCACTTTTTAGGTCAGTGTCTACTGTAATGTTTTTATGCTGCTGAAAATGCCAGTGCTCTTCCAAAAATGCTCAGCTGAGCGCTCAGAGGGCTTCTGCTGTGCTTTGTTTAACTTGTTTTCGAACTGTCAGTGGATTAAAAAAAACAACAACTGAATGTTCACACTTCACATGATACAGACACTTGCCACCTCTTCACACTGCTGGCTTTCTAAAAAAAAATTTAAAAGCTGAACCCTTGCAAAAAAAACTGAAAAAATATGCTTGCCTCAGTAAAAATAAAACATTTGGTTGACATGTGCCTTAGTTAAAGTGGGACTTACATAAATGCATGATTGATTGATTGATTGATTGACTTGAAAAAATGTTAGTTTGCTTGAATGCAGATAAGTACAATACAGCAGTCAGCACCATTTGTGGCAGTAGCATTCCACTTCAACTTTCTTTTACATTTATGTCAATGCATAAGCCTTTAAATACAGTAGAATTACATTTAAATGAGACATACACAACATATGAACCATGCGCAATTCACAATGTAACAAGGGACACATTTAAAATGTTTTTTGTAGTAGTTCACACTTTCATAAATATTGCTTCGTAAATCATAAATTATTGATTTAATATGTAAAAATATTAAATATTTTTAATATTCCAATTTTGAGTATTTATATATACAGCTTTTTAGTTCTATGTGGTAATAATATATTACATCAATTAATGGTTGAATCAGTTCCTACTTCTGGAGTCTATAATCTTCTCAAATTACCCAGCAACACTGTCAGCATTCACTGAGACTGTCCCGTCCACACACAATTGGCCCAATGTGGTAGTAATTTTCAGTTCTCACACTCCAACTAAAAATGAAGTGCAATCGTTTCCATGTTTCTTAAAATAACATTATGAAAGGGTGAGAGCATTGAATGCTCTAGCAATCAGAAAGGTTTTGTTTGGGGCGGTCGATGGGGATTGAAGTAATGGGGTCAGAGGAGAAGGAGAATGATGTTTTAGTGCAAAGTTTGAGTTCAAATATGGGACAGTGGCACTGCTGTGTGACTTTGCAGGTCTGGAACATTACCAGTTGTCAACAGCTGTGCTTCAATCACCAATAGGCACAGCGTTTTTTATTTTTCTTCTTTCTAGGCAATTCCTCTACATTCCTAATGGAGGTGGAAATTACAAGAAAAACACTTCAAACATAACAAAAAGCCTCAGAGAGCAAGGAAATGTAGAGCGTTTAAAGAGTGAAATCCAAATTGGACATTTGAAACTTTTAGTCCATGACTATTAGCTTTCAGGTTTGTAGGTACAGTATAGTGCACTTGAAGCAGATATGCTGTTTTCCTTGTTTGTTTTTGTTCTGTCTTTTAGTTTCTTGTCTGTTATAGCTTTTAGACCTACAGTATGTACAGTTTATGGTGTACTTGTATTTTAATTTTTATTTATTTATTTATTTATTTATTTATTTACTTTTTTGTATGTCTGTCAGGTTTGAGGCCTAAGGCTACTTGGCTTGTATACGCAGATTTTTATTGAGCATTTTTTAGATTTTGTATATACTTATTTAAACTTTCTTCATGTACGTTATCTTTGAGGGCTATAGCTGGTATGTAGAGGCTGTTGCTATTATTTTTATTTGTTTTCTTTCCCCCTCAAAATGTTCCCTTTCAATTTGCTTTTTTTCTGCTGTTATCATATCTATAACTTTTAGGCCTACATTTATATGATCACTTACTTGCAGTGTTTTTTATGTATTTATTTGGTTTAGCTTATTTATTTAGGTTTTTGTATATGTGCTTTTTATTGTTTGCACTTTTTCTCTATTAGCCTGTAGTTCATCTACTAGGCAGGTTTTGTGCTTTTTTTTCATGTCTGTTCCTTTGAGGCCTGTTGGTCTATGCTAGTATTTATGTATGTATGTATGTATGTATGTATGCATGTGTGTATGTATGTATGCAAATATGCAATGGTTTTTTTTATGTCAGAAAAAAAGTTTAACACAATCAAATTGCAATGTTTTGCATTCTGAGTCATATGAAGCTTAAATGTTCACAGTTGACATGACATGACTCCGAATGTCATGTTAGGTTTTCACAAGCATGTTATCAAGTTCAGAATCTGAAACTGAACAGTTTTTTTTTCCTTCTTTTTTCTTTTTGCAAAATGCTCATAAGCGCCTGACACAGCAACACCTGTCAAACTTGTGAAATTGTCTTCTACTGTCTGCTGGCTGTGCTCTCCATGTGAGAGATATGTACTGTCAGGAGATAAGTGGGAGGATGAGAGAATCTAGTGACCCGTGTCAGTGCTTCTCTCGCTGCCGTGCAGGAATATGTGTTAGGAGGGCCGCGTTTTCTTCAGGTTGTCCCACCCCAGGACTGACAGAATGGACAAGGGCAGTGTTGCATTCACACTTGAGCTCAGCCCAGTCAAGCTGAACGTCGCCACTCGCCTCCACACATGCCTGCGCCGTACTGTACATCCACAGTTTAATGGAGTAGGGACCATCAGGGTCAGGGCTCTAATAAGTGGATAATGGCTCTGTGTTAGGCCTAACCTCCCGTCTGCTCATTAACATGGAAGATGTTAAAGTGACATTAAGAAATGAGGAGGCTGGGTCCCTCAGACACTCAAATTGAATTGAGAACGGACCTCTCATTCTCTGTGTGATTGAATTACTCATTTAGGTCATTTCTATTCCAGCGTGTTTCACAGACGTGGCCGTCTGTATGATAAATGATTTGACTTTAGAAGTGCTTGACAGAACTTTTTTAGTGCAAGTTATAGCCAACATACGGAAGAATCGAAGTGATCATAATTATATTGATTATCGAATTCAGCTTTATGACTATCAGCTTTATCAGCTTTAAAGGGATAGTTCACCCAAAATGAAAATGTACTTACTTTTTAATGCTTGACCACCAGATGACATCCAGTTTCCATTGGTGACCATACAAGGGCGCTCCTTGTGTTTTGAGGAAAATAAACCTTTTTTTTTTTTTTTTTTTTTTTTTTTTTTCAGAATTTTAACAGTGTCTGTAAAATAGACATACCATTCTAAAGTAGTATGGGAAGTTTGGTGGTATTTGATCTGAATTTGACCTCTAAAAAACATCTAAAACATTTTTATATGTGGATTGCTGTAGCAAAGTAATGAGTTGTTGCAAATTAATAAATAACTGTTGCTCAGTAATATCTATCAAAAATCAACCAAACCACCAGATATGGAAACTAGACATTTTAAGCTTTCAAATGACACTGTTTTTGTAATTGCTTTATGTTTGGAGTACACTATTATGGTTTAAATATCTAACTGTAAATGGTCCAACAGGTTGTAGGTTTTGTTTAGTAAATGTGTTTTAATCAATTACTCTTCCTACGTAACAAAAAAACAAAAAACTGTGGTTGAATATGTATTCAGAAGTCCAATGCTGATGATACAAAGGGCAACTTTTTGAGCAATGTTACTGGGCAACTTTGGGAAATGATGCCATAAATGAGTAACCAGGTGAGACATAGGGTAACTAAATAGGGCAATGGGTTACTGATACAATATTGTTTCCCATTCGTAATAGAAAAGTGGCCAAGCAACATCACTCTGCAAAATTACCCAGCAACACTGCTTAAAATGTTGCCCAGTGTATCATCTACATTAGACCTTTCCAACGACATACAGATTGTCTTGATTATATTATATAGGATTTAATTGCAAAAAAAAAAAAAAAGTAAACTTAAGAGTCCCGGTGGTGGGACGTTGACAGTTAAGGGGACTTTTTTTTTTCTTCTGCATGAAACATACATATATATTATGAAGTTTGTTGTTTATTAGTTTGTATAACATTGGATGGCACAAAATTACTTTTTATGTTCCACAGAAGCAAGTCCCTGTCTAATGTCATTCCCTGAACAATTTGTTAAAAATGGCAGAAAACCGAGATTCTTTTAAAACTGGATCATTGAATCATTTTCTTAAATGATTCATTCTCAGAAAGATTAATAAACAAATCACCACAGTGTTGCTCTGAGATGCACAAATGTTCTGCCTTTGTTTGAAATTATTCTCATTATAGTGAAACAAGAGCAGACATGTCTAAAATTGTCTTCTTGCTTGTTGCTTTTTTTTTTTTAAATGTCACACTTGTGTGATACTGTATTACTTAACTGTCATATATTTTAAAAAGTTGGCGATAAAACTTCATACAGCATTAATTAATTAATTAATTAATTAATTCATTCATTCATTCATTCATCAGCCGATTCGAATGTTATCACTCGATTGAATGGGCGTTATCAGTGGTTATCAGCTGATCGATATATGCCAGTAGGGGCCTTCTGCACCAACTAGTAGGCTCAGAAGGCTATAATCATCCATCTACATGGTTGATCAGCTATAGATCACATATGGCTGCGGCCGGAAGTTAACGATAATTATTTATATTATTTATTACATTTTTTATTTATTGTATTTTATTAACTTCTACCCCAACCCTAAACCCAACCGTCACAGTAATGTAAAAACAGATCTGGATCTGGAGTCTTCTCTATTAGTATAGCTGATTAACCATGGGGATGGATGATTACAGCCTTCTGAGCTAGTAGGCGCAGAAGGCCACTACTGGCCCATATCTATCAGCTGATATCCACTTATAACGGCCATTTAATCGAATGATAATATTCGAATCGGGTGCATTCATTTGTTAAAGTGAATGATATACTTGGTTACGTATCGTTGATAAAACAACAATTACAGTATTATTTATTTCATTTTATTTACATTTTACACTTATTTTTTTCTTGTTGAGTTGTTTGGAGATAATTTCAATAGTTGAAACTGGAGCATTGCGGTACATAGTTAAGGCAATGGTTTTTGCCTTTTTAAATACCATGGACCCCAAATAAAAAAGGATCCCCGTTTTAAAAAAGCTGCAAAACAAAAAACACCCAGTTTATGCTGTTAAAAATAAGGTAATTTGTTTACTGATTTACACTAGTATACTATTATATTATTATAATTAATTACAATTATTTTATGAATGTAATAATTTTAATATGTTTTAATTTTTCAAGTAATGTCCATTATTTTTTATTTAAATCAAATTGTTTCAATTATTTATATGACTATTATATACTTACTTTTTATACTCAACATTTTATAGTATACAAATTCACTTCTTGTCCTCTCTCTACTATCCCTCTCACTAAAATGAGACAAAATGTCCCCAAAAAGAGACTGAAGGCTTTATTTGCTCTCTGCACTGGTGTGTGCTCTGCGTGTTTGTTAGAGCATTAATGTGTAAAGTGATCATCAACAGCTCCTCCTCAGCACTTTCCCTCAGTGTTACTCTGTAGTGAGCTGTGTCAGCTGAGCAGGACTGGCAGTCGGAGTCTCTCGGTCAGCAGTGAACAGCCCAGCTCCAGGGGATCAGCTGGAGGAGAAAGACTGTCAGACCCTGGGGCTCAGAGCATTGGCTCGCACCCATCATAGTTCTCCCCAAAAACCTCCTCAAGCCTCATCTCACTCATTTGATGTGGGCTGTTTAGTTTCGTTCACTTCCCCTGGATCAGATCCCGCTCACTCACAGGGATTGCACACACACACACACACACACAAACACACCTCCACCCACTTCAACTCTTCACGATCTGCTTTATTTCGGACGCAGATCCAGGCACACGGATTGGATGCTTCCAGTTGTAAAGAACCAGATAGGTGTTTTTTTTTACCCCCTTTTCTTCTCTCATCATCGTCTCTTGAATAGAAGCTTTCTTTCAAAGCCATCTTTTTTACAGTAATTCCCTTTAACACAACCTCAGAGGGGGAATCGGGAATCTGACTGTCTCGTAATTCCAAATATATCCCTGGCCAGAAAGACCCATAGAGCTTGTCAAATGAGGAATTCAGGGTTTCTTTATATTACCAAAAACTGTGGCTCATGAAACCATTTTAAAGTGTCTCAAAATGCTGTTGCAAGACTTTATGACCATGCTGAGAAAAAAAACAAAAAAACCTTTTGAAAGATCAGAAGATTGAGTTTGTTATGTGGGTATTGGCTATTATAATTTGTCAATTCAATAAAATAAAATAAATAAAATAAAATAAAATAAAATAAAACCTGTCTTTACTTATTTCGTGTTGTTTAACTAATTATATTTTAAATGAAAACTGACAGATTTTCTGCTTTGAATGTTGATGCAAACATATTTAATGTAAGCTTAATCACTAACAACCTAAAAATGTTGGGTTGTTCACACCAAATTGGAAAAAAATAGATAAACCAGTTGGGTTAATTGTCTATATTTTACCCAAATTCGGGTTGAGCCACACAATAATCTGAAAGATCAATGAACACACACTGAGTTGATCATATTGCAAACTGAAGCTTATATGCTCCCACACATGGGAACCAGTGTGGTGTAACCTTCTCTTACACAAGCTTTAATTGAATATATTTAATAAACTCAAACTGTGTACATGTTGATCAATGTTTGCATATGAATGAAACGCTAAATTAAATTGTTGATCATATAAAGTAGTTGAGTTTCCTCCAAAGTCTTACAATTATTTTTGCACTTTTTAATATGTGAAATTTTTGCTTGTATGGACATTTAAATGACAAAAAAAAAAAAAGTTTGAAAAGATTCGAAAGTGAGAGAACTGCAATGAACTCCATAGCCTTTGCTGCCGGTAATGCAAACTGTTTGACTTTAATACTCAAATAATGCTGTTTGTAATTAAAAATATGGTATACGTTTATGTGAGTCATTTAAGTCCTAACTGAATGGGACGACATAATAAATAATTTACATTTCCAACAAATTAGACGTATGTATTTAAGAGTGTTTGTGTATAAATTTTAAAACACTTGCACATTAAGATTAGATCCAGAATTTCCTTCACCACACTCCAAAAAAATTAAGATTCTCTCTTGGCATCATTGGTTTTAATTATGGACCTTTAACATTCATGGAACCTTTCCAGAGCACAAAAAGTTCTTTAGATCAGGGAAATGTTCTTCACACCAAATAATCATTCTTTTCATCTGCAAACTAAAAACAAAAAAAAAGGTCTTCCATTGCATTGCTGCAAAAACAGTTTTGGAACTTTTTTTTAAGAGTATAGATTCAGTTTACCTTATTTTTGCTGTACTTTCATTTATAAAACAAATAGGTTTTCCAAATGTTCAAGGCATGACTACAACCTTAAAGAAATGCAGAGAGAATTTTAGTTGTTGTGTGAACTAACTCGACCTCAGTCTACATTTACAAACGCAATGCTGTAATCCAGCTTTATTTAGAGTTTACTTGGCAGGCAAGTTACAGTGGTTCTGATTCAGACGTCGGCTGGCAGAATCCCACCTCTCCCACTGCTCTAAGTACTACTCCGGTCATTAGCCCAGACAGACAGAAACATTACCAGACACGACACACAGCTTACACTGTGATGTATTGATCCAGCATGAGGACTCTGGGCAGGAAGAAGGACTATTTGCTTTAAAGTTCAATGGCTCTCCACTACTGTTAGTGTTGTAACCGCAGGAGCAATCGATATCTGGAGAAGCCCAGTGTCACCAGATATATTCACCCACTCACAGACATCATAATACCAGCCAGACTCAGACGCTCATGTCCACTGTGTTCTACATTTCCTTCTCTTCATCTCCTAAAGCCGTTTTCTGCCTTTTTTAAGCGCTGTCACTTAAGGCAAGGTTTAGCGCTTTTGTTGTCTTGAATTGTAGTTACATCTTGTGTATCCACTTCTTGCAGACTGTGCATCATCTGACTATGATGATAAAAGGAGCAAAAAATATAGGGAAACATAATATTTACGATTTAGGTACCGTATGTGTTTGAGTGAAATATTATTTTTGAAAGTAAAATTTTTGAAGGTGTTTTCAGATATGTTATATTAATTTTTAGATAGCACAAGTAATAAATTAAGAAATCAATATTTGGTAGAGTAACACTGATGTCATTTTTCCCAATTGTCAATTTCTTGGGGGAAAATTATAATAATATGCTTGAAATTACAATATTTGTATTTGAAAATTGGAAGAAATTTGATCAGATTTTATAGACTGTTTGTTGAAGCTACTTATATAAAATGTGCTAAAACAGCACAATTCTTGAGTTTTTTGGGGGGCAAATTAATTGTTCTTAGTTCAATCCACTTAAATTTGAAAACACGAATAAGTCTTAAGAACTTAATTCCTTCATGTTGCACCAACACAAATTAATTGTGTGGAACCCAGCATTTTTACAGTGTAAAATGTACTGCATTTACTTGATTAAAGAAGGAAAATCTTGCAGTCCATAAATAGAAGTCTACTGATGGCTGATTGTGATGATGGGATGACAGTTGACTGTCTCCTTAGGGGACAGCAAGGGCAGACCGTCCTTTCCTTGCTTCCTATGAAGGGGTCATCTAAAATTCATCATTTGACCCTAAACCCTGTCATGATGTAACACGGCACAATTATCCCGTTGCACATTCCCTCTTCTCATCGCCATTTGTGGTGACCAAAACAAACAGGTATTGTTCGCCTGGATCCAAAACACCCCTTTATTTCATATAGCCTGGTATTATCTCATGCAATACATGAAATGGGATATTTTCAGCAGTGTTTAGTTATACAGGTCCATGTTCGCACCACACTCCCTCGGTAAACATTAATGATGCATAAACCTGCAATGTTTTCCTAGTGTTGCGAGAACGTTGTCCAAGCGTTTGCCCTGCTTTGCAACCCCTCTCACTCACTGAAGTCAGCCTAGGGTGTAATCCCTCCCTGTTTTTTTTTTGTTTTTTTGTGCATATGCATAGTTTATAGCGGTGCATACATTTGCATCCCATTCTTTCCCTTTTCTGCATCAAGATCCCTCCCCGTAGCCTCCCAGTGAACCTGTTTACGTTCGTACATTTCCACTGGCGTTTGAACTTGGCCCATCGATTTGTTTATGGTCAGGGTTAAGGCACAGTTCCTTAAAGGGGCTTGCAATCGAACGTCTAAATATTTGAGTAAGAGGTCAGCGGTGAGCGCTGGAGAAACAGCCTGTAAATGCAGATGGGGTAAAGGGAAGAGGAGAGGGATTAACTGCCTCCCTCTTTCTGACAGGAATAGGGTAATGGAGGGAAAAACCAAAGCGAGTCAAGAGGTTGCCGCATAGTGAAAGGAAGCACACTTCCTAGTACGCTCACAAGAGGGAGCTGCTAGGCAATCCATACACACGTGTGTGCTTGATAAAAATCCCTATCCGTATCTTAATGTCAGAAAATCTGCTCGACAGACAGTTTAGACTTGAACAAAACTTGATCATGTTAACCATTATCAAAACTTTGACATCATGTCTAAGGTTTTATTAGATTACTTATATTTCATGTAATAAAGTAGGTATAACAATAGTCATCAAAAAGAGATGAACACACATGTTGTGTTGATAGCAATTTGAACCATGTTGTGTAGATTTTAACACATGATGTGTAATTTGTTTTTTTATGCCTTTGCATAGGTCTACACAGTGCACGTGCTATCTCCAGGAGAGAGGGCAGTTTTTATTTGTTAAAGAAAATTACATCACATTTTTCATCACATAAATATCACATGGAAATCCCTAAAATCCCATAAAAATTAAATCTTTATAAATCTGACTACATAAAACGTAAATGAGTAACAATTGCTTTTTGTTCACCCAATCATGTCATGCCTCATCATTTTAAATTTTAAAGTATACTTTTCACTACATACAGCAGGTTTTATTTCTCTGTCTCTGTGTGTGTGCGCGTGTGTGCGTGTGTGTGTGTGTGTGTGCTGTGATGATGATATATGTCATCATAGATTTATAATTTGATAATATAATGATATTGATGATATTATTTATATTTATTTATTAAATTATCAACTCATTTGGACTCTTTTTAAAAATATAATAACATTAACATGTTACAGAAACTAAATACATAGCATTCATTTGAAATGTTATTAATGTAGTATTGTGACATTTAAATTCTAATCCTACGAAGAAGACAAAAAGCAATCATTCAAGTTGGTGACATTAAGTTATTACAAGTTATTGAAATAAATATTTCAAATATGAACGCTGTATGTGGATAATACATCATTATGGATTTGATGTTTATTAAAAAGTAAAAAAATAAAATACACACTTCACGTTGAAATACTCATCCACTAATAACGACAGCTACTTGCGGCACTGAAGCATTTGAGTACTAAAACACTCGACTGCATCAGTGACATTTAAGAAATGCTTTTGCTTCATAATAGTCTGCTAGGCAATGATCCACTTGTTATTTGATGCTAGTTTAATAACTGTAATTACAGAACCTTTTACATTTTGTCCTTCCAGTGAAAATGATGTTGTCTCTCATTCTCTCTAGATTTCTATCAGTATCTCGCAGGTTTGCTTTTTTTCACTTTCTCAATTTAACATGCAGGACCGTGTGTGTGTGTGTGTGATGCCAGATGTCATAATTTGTGAAAGGTGGAGAGAAAGTATTCTTGAAGCAATTTAGTTGTCACTGATTTCAGATAAAACACGATGATGATTAGTGCTTTTTCTTTCTTTCTTTCTTTCTTTCTTTTTTTCTTTCTTTCTTTCTTTCTTTCTTTCTTTCTTTCTTTCTTTCTTT
>CAIGQV010019084.1:4419949-4437832 GCA_903798115.1 Danio jaintianensis
TTCATTCATTCATTCATTCATTCATTCATTCATTCATTCATTCATTCATTCATTCACACATTTATTTTCAGTCCATTTTATTAGGTTGTCTTGATTGAAAATGAGGATGTTCCAATTATTGATTTCTTAACTATTCTGAATTTGGCATTGTGTTGATATTTCTAACAAATAAACAGAAAAAGCAAGAAAACATAGCAACTTTTTGTTAGTATGATCAATTAAAAATAGCTGTAAATGACAACATCTTAATAAAAAAATGAAGAAATGTCATCAGTACTTTACAAAATAAAGCAAAGCTTGAAACCTTAAAATCGTTAAACATAAAAAAAAAAGAAAAAAGTAATCATGAAAACAAAAGTAATTGTGGAATTAAGTTTTTATTACATTTTTTTATTTACTCTCTACAGCACTGTATACACCACCATACAGAGCTGTATGCACCAAGTTCATGCAATAAAATTCAATATGTTAGTTTTGGGAGACCCCATTACTCAAATAAACTTAGGGAACGAGTTTACTCAATCAGATGAGTTCAATCAACTTATTAGGGTTTTCAATGTATTATATATTTAATATATGCAATTAAATATAAAATATACATATATAATTCTAAAGTTTTTTTAAAACAAATCGTCTACATAGTCAGCATTTATTTTACAAAATATATATTAATGTTTAATCTTTTGTAAAAAAACAAACAAAAAAACAACAATCCTATTGAACTACTTAAGTACTATAATATAAAAACTCAAATATACTACATGAACTGACTAAAAAAATATAAATAAAAATGACAACAATATTAAAAGTGGCTGTGGTCATGATTAAAAGAAATACAGACAGCTTGCAGATTTTATTAAATCAAACATTACATTTGTGATATGCTTTTCATGCTATACGATATTACTTGAAATACACATTGTAATTATGAAAGTACATTCAAAAATAAAAGAAAGAAAGCTACAGATACCTTTTTTGATACTCTGAGACAGAAACAGGGTTCAGTATGTAGAAAGTATTTTACCATTTTGCTTGACATTGCTAGGAATGAACTCGTTTCTGTCTTCTGTGAATTGAAGATCTAGGCCATTTTATTACTTTTATAATTAGAGTCAGACAAATTTAAACAGCCTAAAAATTAAACCAAATTTGAGGTTAATTATTATGATGGTAATTAGCTTTATGATTAAGAAGATAAGAAAAGAAACAATATTTTACTTGTGCCATTTTGTGTTTTAATTCCAGACTAGGGTGGAATCAAATATTTATGTCTGCTTGATATGTTGTTGCGTTTAACATTATTTGATCTCAATACAAGTGAAAGATATATGCTAATTAGCATAATTAATATGAACAGTGACGTTAGAGACTAGCTATGATTGATTCTTCTCTGTCTTGCTTTTATGGATGGTGTCTATGAAGACAAGACACAGTTGAACAGGGTAGAACAAATGAACCAATAGTCAGTACTTCCCAGTTTGATTGATTAAACTAAGAATTTCACACTTTTTTGTATTACAAGTTTTCTACAATATTATGCTTAAATATGCAAATGAGGCATTTCATTAAAGAAATGTAATTTAAAGGAAACACACGAAAAAAAAAAAAAGAATGTTTAAACTACTTATTTTAAATGAGCTGAAACAACACAATTCTTGAGATTTTGGGACAATTGTTTTATGTTCAATCCAAATAAATTTCTTAAGTTAACTCAATTGATGTGTTGGGACAACATGAATGAATTGTGTGGAACCATGTATATTTACAGTGCAGCTTTTAATTTAGATATTGGGTCCGACTTTATATTAAGTGGCCTTAACTACTATGCAATTACATAAATAAAATAAATAAGTAGAATGTACTTATTGTCTTATTGTACTTATTGGTGGGATATGGGTAATGTTTGGGACAGGTTTGATGGTATGGGTAGGTTTAAATGTGGGTTAGGGTGCAAAGGATGGGTCAACAGTGTAATTATAAATTTAATAGACATTAATAACAGATGTAATTACATGCAGATACTTTTTAAAGGTACACTGTAAAAACATGTTAATTGAGAATACTAAATACAAAGTTACTGTAATTACAATCTGCAGACACATATTAATAACATGCAATAAAATAAGCAAAAATAAATTAATTGTATTTTGAATGTATACTTTACATTAGAATGAACAAAAAAAAGCTTACATCTATAAATTGACAGATGCAAAAAAGTATGCAGCAAAAAAAATAAATACAATGTACCTGTGTTCATATTGCTAAACACTTCTGGTGCTCCTGAGGTGGGATACAGGTAGGGTTAGGAACAAGTTTGATGGTGTTGGTGGGTTTAAGGGTGGGTTAAGGTGTAATGGATGGTCAAAGAGTGTAATTACAAAAATAATTGCAGATGTAATTATATGCAGGTATTTATTCAATCATAAGTACAATGTAAATACATGGATTTCCACAATAAGAACATTTTAACAAATGATTAATTTTAGTGTAAGTACATATTAGTTAAGGCCACTTAATATAAAGTAATATATAAAACAATCTCAATAATTGAACACGCAAGATGTATAATTAGCTATAGATACACAGTATAATAAGATATATTAATATTAACAATTATATTAGAAACTATCTAGAATGAGGATAGACATTCCTCGCTGTCATTCTCCATGGAAGGTGTCCAATTTTAATATTTTATAAGATGAGCTATAACAAAAGTGCAGTCTGTATGTAAATATATGCAACCATGAAGCTCTTTCCCAATAATAGTACAAAAAACGTCACCTCGTGTGATGTTCAAAATCTGAAATTTTACACCAAGCGGCGTTTCATTTTTAAACACACGTTTTGTTTGTCTAACAAATGAAGCTGAACAATAAGACTTGCTCCATACAGCAGAAATAATGAGCGGCGTGCTGAAAAGCGACTGTCAGCTGCTTATAGCTGAGGAAGCGGCTCCTCAATCTGACACGAGCACTTGGAGATGTGAACTGTGTGTTGAATTGAGGCGAACAAACCCAGTCTCTTCCGAACCTCACGCTGTCACTCATTCGACTTACAGCACATGCAAACCAGAGAGTCTCCACTTGCTCTTTCTCTTTCCAGTGGAAAAACTGTCTCTCTCTCTTTCTCTCGCTGGAACTAAAGGAGGTGATGGAGCAAAAACAAATGCCGGAGAGGGAGAGTGGGAGATGGGAAGAAGAAGCAGGAAGTGAGGGGGAGAGAGAGTGAGAGAGAAAGACACTCCACATCTGTTAATCCAAAGAAGCTTAGTTAGGCTGAGAGTTTGTCCTGTATTTGTTTGTGGGATGGAAAGCCATGGGAAGAGGAAGACGGAGAATGTGTGTGTATGTGTGTGTGAGAAAGAAAGACACTTCCATATTTAGCTACTGAGAGGTTTAAAATCTCAGCCAGCCTTTACTGTCACAGGAAAGTGAGCTCCCAGTCCGACACATCTCAAGCTGTTCAAATACCCATTAGGATGTTTTGTTTCCCATGCACACTGACAAAAAATGAAAAAGAAAAAAAAAGAGAACCACGAACTGATGGAAATTTATCAACAAACTTATGTGATATTTAATGATCCTTGTATGCGGAGGGAAAGACCACAGCCTGATTCGCCTCTGCCAAATACCGATCCCCTAACTTAATTTCCTGCCCAATTGCTGTTTTATAGTGCATAGTACAGTGATACCAGCTAGTAATATAGAAAACAGATTGCCTGTGCAGCCATGTGGATCAGACTGTTGCAGGGCTGGGGAGAACCTGTGGTCTCTGGAGGGGGTCTGTCGGTGGGCTTCACTAAACCAACAAACCCAAGCGCTTCTCTCATCCCTGACTGGCAGCAGCTGCTGGATTGGGAGGAGATCGAGATTCCAGAGCTGGAACTGAGTCAGAGATTTATTTCCAGGTTTAACTTCGGTGTCGTCAAGATAGTTTGTTGCGTTTATTATTGGATAGTTCTCCTGTAATTGTTGCCTTTAAAAGGGATAGTTCACCCAAAAAGTCATCATTTACTCGTCCTCCGCTTGTTCAAAACCTAGTTGAGTTTCTTTCTTCCATTGAACACAAAAGAAAATATTTTGAAGAGTGCTAGTTGATGGTACCATTGACTTCCATGGTATTGTTTTTTTTTTCTGTTATTCAGCGCATTTTCTGATTGATTGACACTTCAGAATGTCCATTATGGTTTCAGACACTACTATAAATGGCTGCTCCCTCAAATGGTGCACTATTTAAGGGTATAGGGGGATACAGCCCAAGTCTCTGCTAAGTGGAATTATCTGTACAGCATCTTGGGTAATGTAGTTTTTCTGAGCAGATAAAACTTTTAAAGTCTTTTAAAAACTTTTAAAGTATTTTATATTGCCATTAAATGATTCTTATTCTAAATATGCTTGACAACATTTATTTTGGTGTATGAACCACATTTTCCTTTTCCTCTTCGATGCAAGTACTTTGATACATATTTCTGTAGACATATCTAATTTATAACTCTACACCTACTATTTAAAGGCACAACATGTATGCTTTTTTCATTAAAATATACAAAAACCACTAGAAGTGTTATATATTTAACTGACTTACGTACTTACAGTGCATTATCCTAAATGTTTCAAAGTATGTTCAAATCCAGAGCAGAAAGCAGTTTAACTAGTAACATGGACATTGTCCTTCTGTGTCATCATGCTAATGGCATCACACTCCCTCGATTTCCAGTTTGGTTTTATAGAAAACAGAGAAACGGGATATGTTATGTGTTTTATTAGACTGCACAGAGCATTATAACAGAAACCTAACATTATAACAGAACTAGAAGCGGTTTGAATGGGACATAATAAACGTGCCTTCAAGTTTCTAATACTTTAGCTCATCCATGAACACGGTTTATACATCCCGTAGGATGTAATGAAGACCTTATCTCCCATGATTCCATACTCAGTCATTGTGTCATCAAACTATGACTTTGTTTGTTGTGAATATGAACCCTCTAGCTGCAGAAATTACATACTGTGCCTTTAACCTATCTTGTTACCATTAAAAGTTAGACATACAACTAAACCTTTCCCTAACTTTAATGCCTACAAATTGACTTCAGCTGTATTTGTTTGACAAGTTAAAAGTTAATTGCATGGTGATCAATATGAATGCCATGAAGAAAGTTCATGCCGACACTGAATGTATAAATATTTCCTCCTTGGTGTACTTCAGGTGTATACATCCATACTGTGATAGTCTTACCGTATAGTTTCTATGAAAAGTTAATGCTACCTGCTGTGTTTGCTGTCTCTCCAGCACAGATATAGACGTGGGGTGTGTGCAGCTCTCTCATCTTGAGGAGCCCTTATTTAGTCTTTGTTTTCAGTTATGTGAGACCTTATGACCTGATCTGAGGTGTCTAGATGCCAGACATGTGTAATGATGAACATGCTGTTGACAGCTGTCATTTATTAGGTTAATCAAAAATGTACAATCACATGAGTAAACAGTTACTACAGTAAGAACAAACTGAATACAAATCTGTTATGGTTGAAGTATGAAACAGGGATTGATAATCTAAATTTATTATAGAACGTTAGTGTTATTCTTTAATCACATATGTAAAAAAAAACACCTCAGTATCTGATTGGACATACTGTTTGTACAGTAAGTCTTTTTATCCATTGTGTCTGTCTATTGCTCCATTCTTACAAAAAGTATGAATGTATTTTGTGTATTTATTCTCTAAAGCAGACTCAAACCAGACCTCGGGTTACCAATATTCCAATGACCCTAATACTGGTAAATCTTAACAGCAGGAAATTATAACTTTATTCAACAAATTGCATGTTTATGATTGCTTGTCAGCAATATATCTTAGATCAAAGATATAAATGCATGGGGAAGGGGCATTGGTGTTACAGTGGGAAAGGGGAAATTGTGTGTCCCGGCGGACTGAGGTAGAATGTAAAACGATCTCCCTTCAAATCACAGAGCAAAACACTGCCAGCGTTTCTCATAGCCATTCCACAGAATTAATCTTCCAATCTTGGCATCATCACTTCTTTTTTTATAAATATTTTTTTTTTATCCTCCCCCTCACAGGACAGTGGGATTTGTCCTTTGCTTCCTACATTGCTCAGATGTTTGATGCTATTTATATGTATTTTGGAAAGATCTGTGCCTGCTTTACTGTTTTGTTTTATTGTTTTGATCTAACAATCTCCTAATTTGTTTTGGAGGGTTATAAAAAATAGGTTTACATTCATGGTCCAAAAACTTCTCTCATAGTATACTTTTCACCTTACCTAATTACTCAAACAGTTCAAACAATTAGTTTAGAGCTTCTTTATTTCTAAGCCTCTCATTTCCAAAAGCCTACTCTGCTCTGATTGGTCAGATAGCCCAATCTGATTGTGATTGGTGATTGTTCTACTGATTACAGCGTGACAGCAACTCCAATTACCATATCTGAATTTCAGCTTTAGAAGTTTCCTAATTCATTTTACAATACTTTTTATTTATTTATTTTAATAAAAATTTTTAATTGGCACATAGAACATATACCGTAGCAAAATATGCGGAAATCGGTAATGAAATCCAGATTACACATATTACTGTTGAACTAGAACACAGTGGCCAAAGATTAGTTACTGCTGAAATCTCTTTTGTTGAATGCACATGCACTCAGTAACTGAATTCTGTGAATAGTTTCTCTTCATAAATTAATTTAGCAGCTTCATTGAGTTTATGTGGATGTTAATAATACGGACAATAATACACTTTTTGGCTCAACGCTAAATGATCTTGCTCTTCTTAATTTTACAGCACAATTGTAATTGTTAATTTACAGTCCACTTGTAAATTTTACAGTATTAATGGCAAACAAAATGACAAGTAATACTGTAAATTTTACAGTATTTTTTTTCACAGTGTACAGTCATGGCCAAAAGTTTTAAGAATGACACAAATATTAGTTTTCACAAAGTTTGCTGCTAAACTGCTTTTAGATCTTTGTTTCAGTTGTTTCTGTGATGTACTGAAATATAATTACAAGCACTTCATACGTTTCAAAGGCTTTTATCGACAATTACATGACATTTATGAGTCAAGAGTCAGTATTTGCAGTGTTTGCCCTTCTTTTTCAGGACCTCTGCAATTCGACTGGGCATGCTCTCTATCAACTTCTGGGACAAATCCTGACTGATAGCAACCCATTCTTTCATAATCACTTCTTGGAGTTTGTCAGAATTAGTGGGTTTTTGTATGTCCACCCGCCTCTTGAGGATTGACAACAAGTTCTCAATGGGATTAAGTTCTGGGGAGTTTCCAGGCCATGGACACAAAATTTCAACGTTTTGGTCCCCGAGCCACTTAGATATCACTTTTGCCTTATGGCACGGTGCTCCATCGTGCTGGAAAATGCATTGTTCTTCACCAAACTGTTGTTGGATTGTTGGAAGAAGTTGCTGTTGGAGGGTGTTTTGGTACCATTCTTTATTCATGGCTGTGTTTTTGGGCAAAATTGTAAGTGAGCCCACTCCCTTGGATGAGATGCAACTCCGCACATGAGTGGTCTCAGGATGCTTTACTGTTGCCATGACACAGGACTGATGGTAGCGCTCACCTTTTGTTCTCCGGACAAGCCTTTTTCCAGATGCCCCAAACAATCGGAAAGGGGCTTCATCGGAGAATATGACTTTGCCCCAGTCCTCAGCAGTCCATTCGCCATACTTTTTGCAGAAGATCAATCTGTCCCTGATGTTTTTTTTTGGAGAGAAGTGGCTTCTTTGCTGCCCTTCTTGACACCAGGCCATCTTCCAAAAGTCTTCGCCTCACCGTGCATGCAGATGCGCTCACACCTGCCTGCTGCCATTCCTGAGCAAGCTCTGCATTGGTGGCACTTCGATCCCACAGCTGAATCCTCTTTAGGAGACAATCCTGGTGCTTGCTGGACTTTCTTGCACGCCCTGAAGCCTTCTTAACAAGAATTGAACCTCTTTCCTTGAAGTTCTTGATGATCCTATAAATTGTTGATTTAGGTGCAATTTTAGTAGCCACAATATCCTTGCCTGTGAAGCCATTTTTATGCAATGCAATGATGGCTGCACGCATTTCTTTGCAGGCCACCATGGTTAACAATGGAAGAACAATGATTTCAAGCATCACCCTCCTTTTAACATGTCAAATCTGCAATTCTAACCCAATCAGCCTGACATAATGATCTCCAGCCTTGTGCTCGTCAACATTCTCACCTGAGTTAACAAGACGATTACTGAAATGATCTCAGCAGGTCCTTTAATGACAGCAATGAAATGCAGTGGAAAGTTTTTTTCAGGATTAAGTTAATTTTCATGGCAAAGAAGGACTATGTAATTTATCTGATCACTCTTCATAACATTCTGGAGTATATACAAATTGCTATTATAAAAACTTAAGCAGCAACTTTTCCAATTTCCAATATTTATGTAATTCTCAAAACTTTTGGCCACGACTGTACTAGTAGACAACAAATTTCAGCAGAAATCAATCATATCTTTTAGGAGATAACGACTTTGTCATTCACTTTGATGTTATGTTGTTTTCTTGGAAATCAGCTTTGTGTTAAAGGGAGATCACTCTGATATGAATAACCATTGCTCTACACTCTCAGTAATAAAGGTATGGGTGCTGTCACTGGGACTAAACCTTTTTAAAAGGTATACATTTTAACCAAAGATTCCATGTTGATACCTTACAGTTACATATTAGTAACCAAATGTACCTAACATGTACCTTTGAGGTACCACCATGAACCCTTTAGGTACAAATATGTACCTATTGAAAAGGCACTACTAGTGACAGCTCAAGATTACTGGTTCTAGTAAAAATATTTAAATCTTTGATAAATGAGCAAATAAAAGCATACTTAGTTAGATACACTATTTTAGATGTATTTCAGTTTGGGTTTAAAGCTAGAAATACAATGACAATGGCTACTACTCTAGCTACCAGTGATTCAATCTCTGCTTTGGATAAGAGACAACATTGTGCAGCTTTATTCGTTGATCTGACAAGAGTTTGATTTGGTGGACCTTATTATTACAGAGGCCTAAGAAAATAGGCCTTGGTAATATGACCTTGAGTTGGTTTAAAAATTATTTATTTCATAGTACTCAATGTGTCTTGCTAGATAATTATATATTGTCAATGTTAACAGTCAATAAGCATGTTCCACAAGGATCTTTACTGGCTTCACTTTTTATTTTTTATATTTTATTAATGATTTATAAAGGTAAGGGAATAACATGCAATGTTGATTTTCGATATAATTAGTTATTACACTGCGTGCTCTTTATCTCAAGCTATAACAATCCTCCAGGTGGCTTTTTATACTTGTTTAGCTTTCTTTATTAGAAAAGAAATTAGCTTTAATTGCAAACAAAACAAAAAGTATTATTTTTACGCATCACTTTAAGGCCATTGCCCCGCTCATTCTTACAATTGATGGATCACACAAAGAAAGAGTAACTGCTTACAAATATTTAGGGTTATGGCTTGATGAGAAGTTGGCATTTGATGATTATATTGATTGCTTGGTGTTTTCTGTTTTGCCAGTTTAGATTATGGTGATATTATTTACAAGCATTCTTCCTTGTATTTACTAAAATGGTTGGAAAATGTTTTTTATGCTGTTTCGGGTTTTATATATAATGTTTGCTTGCTGCACAATAATGTACGTTGGTCCTTCTCATATCAAAGAAGGAAATCACATATGTTGTTGTTTATTGTAAAAGCATTGCGGATATACTTCCAAAATATATTTCTAGTTATTTTTATTTCCACTATTCCACCAGATCTTCATCTGGGATTCAATTAGAAGTGCCTGGAATCCATTCAGAACATGGAAAATCAGCTTTCTCTTACTATGCTCCTTGGATGTGAAACAACTTTCAGTTTAATCCTCCACTAGAAGACATTCCTCATTTGAATGATTTAAAATATATACATTTCAACATGTATTGAATAAGCCTTGTTGTCACTTAATTGGTCCATGGATGTATGGTCTATGTGTTGTTTTATGGTAATATATAATGTTTGTTTTGTGTTGTGTAATGTGTCACACTATCTTAAAATTAAACTATACATAAATTTTTTTGTTTGTTTTTGTACTGTCGTCTTGGCCAAGATTCCCTGGATGAAGATATTTCTGTTAATCTCAATGGGACCTTAAAGCATTAGAAGAAAAAAAAGTTTATCTTTTACATTCACATACTGCAACAGCACATACTACATGTCAAGCTGGTTCTTTAAGAGTTTCTTCACTCTGTTTACTGCGCAGACATACAGCGTGAGCTATATTCCCCATCACCTTTCATTGGTTTATCACTCTGGCATGGAACGAAGGCCAATAAATCATATTTGTTCTCTCAGAGGTACATAAATTGACATATGAGCTCATAAATTGTGGATTTACTGCTTAAGATAAGTGGGGAAAATTGGTTGTGTGTTTTGAGCCAATCACTGAGCCATTTTATTTGATTTTCCAGGTCCTTAAAAACATTGCCTCTCTTACAGCCATAATTTGATATTGCTGTGTAACTCCGGGCCATCATTTAAGAGGTCCATTTGTAAATGTTTAAAATGAAAACATCAGCGCTGTCCATGTTTGCATGTCCGTAGCCACAGACTGATCCCTGCCAGGCTCCGCTAACTTATCTTCCTGCACCCCGTTCCTCTTTAAACATGATTTTTTATTTTCTCTCCCTTTTTCTCATTTCAAAATTTTCCCCTTGCTGGATTTGCACACAGAGGGCAATTCAAAAATCAGTTCTGAACTTCAAGCAAATGTTAATGCTATTCACTGTTTTTCTTTTTCTCCTCCTCTCTTTCAGTCCATATTTTCTTGTGGGCCGAACCACCCACTTAGCTTAAGGTCACAAGCTGAGGCTAATACTGCATGGAAAGGGCTGCCCGTGAACTTGCTATCCCTATGATTAGATGTCCTGCTGGCCTACATACCAGCTCACTTGCAAAGTCAAATAACACATTTAGTGAATTGGAAATAAGATTTAAGTGGCTCAGGACAATGCTGCCAACCCTCTCATCTTTTTTTTTCCTCTGTCATTTCTTTGTGTAGTAGAGGGTAAAACTGCTCAGTTAGGAGAGTTAATCTTCATTTTCCCCCTCTCAATTATTTGGAAACAGGTGAATTTAGAGCCAGGGCTAAAAACCCCTTCTGAATAAAAAGAGAGAAAATGTGCAGTTTTGCGCTACAATGCGTTTGTTTCTCCCCTCTGTGCCCTTTTCTTTCCTCAACCTTTTTTGTCTTTCTTTGGCTCTTTCTCTTTCTTCATCTTTGGATAAGAACCACTTTCAAGGATTTTTGTGGCCAAATGTAAGACCTTGAAATGTCGCCATTTGATTCAGAAACTTTTCTTTTCCCTATTCTTTCTAAATGAAAGGTTCATCCACACTTAAAAAGTTTCAAGTTTGTTGGAAATCACCAAGGCTGCACCAGAATACAACAAAGACTAATATTACAAAGTGCTATTGCTGATTTTTTTTATTGTAATTAGGGCTGTTCATGAATAAAGACTTTCTTAGTCCACTAATTTCTAGTCAGTCATTTAAGCCATTAGTCGATTAATTGCATATTCATGATATTAAATGCATTATTTCAGTGCATTCTGGAAGAAAATGGATTGAGAGCTGAGGAATAATAGTGTGTGTAGCATTGTTTTACAATATAGAGAAATAATAAACTAAATTTGATAAATGATAAATGTTTAAAATATAAATTAAGAATTTAAACACAGACATAAAAAGAGGAGCAGTGACACCGGCAACCATTATGAATGTGTCTGAAAAAAACAAACAAAACAAAAACATTTAAATATTTTTTACTTGCATACTTTCATATGGGGTGCAGGTAAACAAGGCAAAACATGTATCCATACTCAGTAATACATGTATTAGGTAAATCCAAAATAAAAGCAAGGACAAGGTAAAATCAGCACCAGGAACCACAAATCAAACACTTATTTATTAACGACTGACAAACACTGAAACAAAGGGGTTCCCCTTCATATGGGAACTCCAACGTGAGTCTATTAACAGACTACGGGAGTACTTCAGACGACCAATAACTCTGAAGAGTAAGAAAACGGGCCAATGAATGCCAAAATGAATTGGCAGAGCTCAGCTCCAGTGACAGTGATTAGCCATTAGTGCTATATAAGCTGCCAGCTGAGAAGCGAGCACTAGAGTTTAGCTTTCAGAGCCTCTCACGAGACTGAAGACACTCTATCTGCCAACCTGATTTAATAGACTGAAACCAGTTTACTCACCAGTGTGGGAGATGACGCGACAGCGGCAGTCGATCTGGGCTTCCTGTCCCCTGGGCGTTTTGCTGGTGTGCACAAAAGAGCAGTTTCCATTAAAAGAGCAGATTCCCTAAGAGAGCAACACAGTCAATCAACACATCTTTTTCAAGACGCTGTTCTGACTGTGCGTTTTATCCTATCTCCGAATGATGGGAATGGGTATCGCATCACAGGTCTGGGGGTCCAGCATGTCGATGCGGTGCTCGTGGACAGCTCATGCTCTCACTGTGAGGGCATGGCTGTTGCACAGCTGAGATCGCGGCTTCCAAGCCACCCCCGTTGCTCCCCGTGAAAGCGGTTAGCACGCGGGCAGATCTGAGGATTACAGTGGGGGTTTATCCATTGCCTCCGGGCCCGCGGACCCCCCACTTCTCCACAGCGCGCTGTGACAGACCGGGCTCGCTTCCATCCTACGGGGTGCAATGCATGGTCACGGTTCTCGAATCAGACATGATGGCTGCACTTCCTGGGCTGCTTCAGCGGTGTGGCTGGAGATGGCTTGTCCCCCATTTTCATCGCCAGACCAACTAGAGGTGTGGCGTGCGGGCTGATGTAAGATGAATCTTCCAGCTCCCGTCCACTTCTTCCCAGGGATGCACAGCGAGTGCACGCTGGCATAGAGGGCGTTTTTTCTCTGCCCGGTCCTCGTGCGCTTCCGCCTTCACCTCCCCAGATGGCTAGGCGGCCAGTGGGTACGAAGCTATTCCTCAGGTGGTGGGCGCCGCCACCTGGAGGGGTAAGCTGAGACCCCCGTCCACGGCGGGTGGGTTATCTGTGTCTCTCATGGCCAGAGCCCACACCGCTGGGGGCCATGCCGCTTCTGCCCTGCACCACGGCACCTGCTGTGCTGCACAGGGGCGGTTCTTCCCCAGGCTTATGTGTAAGCACCACACGGTGGTCAACTATGCTCTCATGACCTTCAAGTCGGCCGCCCGTGCCCTGGGGAGGACGATGGCCACACAGTGGTCCGGAAATGCCACCCTTGGCTTACCCTGGCAGATATGCGCCGCGCCGACAAAGTACGCTTTCTTGGTGTGCCCATATCCCAGGCAGGTCTACTCAGCGAAACCGTCGGGGACTTTACCCAGGAGTCCTCGGTGGTGAGAGATCAGCCGTGCACGATGGAGCAGGTCATCTCCTGATGGGCTCGGAAAACTGCTCCCCCACCGGACCCGTCCGCATTGGCTGTTCCTCGTCGAGAGCGTTCTTCCCGCAGGTCCAAAATGCTCTGCCGTCACAGCCCGTTGGCTAGTGAACAGGTTGAGCCCCTCCGCAGGAAGATGACGCTCCCGTCATAGGTAACCGTAAAGTCCGGTAATCGGACCGCGAAGTGAACCTAAGGCGGGCCGCTTGGAGAGGAGGAGAACCGTTCTTTCCCCAGTGGAGGGCCGGGGCTCCCCCGCGATTGAATGTAGCGATTCGAAAAGAGCGCCTTTTTCTCCCTCTGGGTGTGGAAGCCCAATTGCTGCCAGCATGGGACGCGCTGCCTTCCAGCTCTCAGCTTTGGTGCACTTCGCCACAGGCTTTGAGGGCGCCAGAGAATGAGCTCCTTTCTCGCACCTCCAGCCTCTCCGCGGGATCCTGGGAGGAAGGTAAGAGTCAATCTCTTATATTCAGTTCTTCCTCGGGACACTCCGCTTCTCGGGGTGAGCACTCCCCATCCTGAAGCTGCCCCTCCGAGGGGTACGTCAGCGATCGTTCTGGTAATGTTGCTCGTTCGGACTCTGTCAGCCTACAGAGGGATACAATCGAGCCGGTCCCTCCTGCCGAGATGAAGAGTGGGTTTACGCCCCCACTTCATCGTACCCAGAGAGTGGTGGGTTATACCAATCCTATTTGCACGTTTTGATCTGCCATCTGTTCAGGATGCCGATCAAGATGCTTATGCAGAAACGCATCCCCCAGTGCGTCCGTCCGCGGGATTGGTTGCAGCTATAGACCTGAAGGACGCTCACTCCATGTCTCGCACTCTCCCTCCTTATAACCGTGTTATAACCGGTATAACCGGGGCCGAGCATGGCAGTAAATGGTCCTCCCCTTCGGGCTCTCCCTGTTCCATGCGTGGAGGATGCCCTGTGCCTCTTCGGCGCACGCGCATCTGCATTTTTGATTATTCATTGACTGGGTTAATTTTTTTCAGACCTTTGAATTAGTCGATTATGCATAGGGACCTGGTGCTCCGGCACCTCTGCCTGTTGGGGTTTCGGGTCAACTGAGAATGAGCAAGCTCTCCCCCGGGCAGAGCGTCTCTCATCTCGGGTTGGAGCTGGACCCGGTCTTCATCACGGTGCACTTTTAGTGCGCCGGGCTAGTGCTGCCCTGTCCGTTTAATTCAGCAGTTATAGTGGTCTCACTAAAGTTTTTCAGAGGCTTCTGGGGCATGTGACATGTGTAGCTGCTATCACGCTGCTTAATTGTTCATATGAGACCACTTCGCGATCAGGTCCCCAGATGAGCATGGCGCGCGGAGACGCACCGGGTGTCCATCACCACGCTGTGTCTCCGCACCTTCAGATGGACCTTGCCTTCTACGGGTCTGGGTGCCCTTAGAAAAAGTGTCCAGTCATGCTGTCATTCTGACGGATGCTTCCAGTACGGGCTGGTGGGCTGTGTGTATCAAGCATGCAGCTGCAGGTTCGTAAATCGGACTTCGGTTGCGTTGGCATTCAATTGCCTGGAGTTGTTGGCAGTGTTTCTCGCTCTCCGCCGGTTCATACTGGTACGGGAGGGGACACACGTGTTGGTTAGGACGGCCAGCACGGCTGTGATAGCGCACATCAACTGTTTGGCTGATGTGCGCTATCGCAGCATGTCTCAGCTCGCTCTTATGCCGCTTCTCCCGAGTGGCCCTTCGCCAGCTGCTTTCTCTGCTCTGCACGGATGCGCTGGCTCTCAGCTGGCCCCGGGTTTTACGCAATATGTGTTTTTCCCCAGTGAGCCTGCGCGCACAGACTCTGTGCAAGGTCGGGGAGACGAGGAGCGGGTCTCGCTCGTTGCGCCTTATTGGCCCAACCGGAACCGAGTTTCCAGACTCACACTCCTCGTGATGGCCCTTCCTGATGAATTCCCCGGAAGAAGCACTCCTTTTCTGGGACGGGCACCCTCTGGCACCCGTGCAGTGTTCTGAAACGCCCATGGAGGGTTTCTATACAGAGCGCGGTGGACTTAGTTGACCTATCAGTATATGGTTAACACCGTCACTCAGGCTAGAGCACCCTGTATAGGCAAGCCTATGTCCTGAAGTGGAGTCTATTCGTTGTGTGGAGCTCTTCTCTCTGAGAAAAACCCCGGACATGCCAGATTAGTGTTGTGTTTTCTTCCTTCAGGATAACTGGAGTGCAGGCTGTCACCCTCCACACTGAAGGTTTGGCGTGCTGCCATCCCCGCTCTCTGTGGGGTGGCGGATGGTAGCGCGCTGGGAAAGCATAACCTCATCAGCCGGTTCCTCAGAGGTGCGTGGCGCGAAATGGTTAATTCCATCCCCGCCCCCCTCTCTTGCCCTCTCGGGATCTCTCTAGCCCCAGCGGTTATGGTTAGGTCCGTTGAGCCACTCAACTCAGTATCTTTAAGTTTTCTGTCCATTAAGGCAGCTCTGCTGGTCGCGTTGGTATCATTCAGAAGGGTTAGGATTCCGGTGGCGTTTTCGGTCAGCAAATCGTGCCAGGAAATTGGACTGGCCTACTCTCACGTTTACCTGAGACCCCGGTTCAGCTTGTGCCAAGGTTCTTACCACCCCTTTTAATATTAAAAGTGGTAGTGAGCCTGCCTGAGATTATGCAGAGCTGCGGGCTGGGCGACACCTAACACATTCACAAGATTTTATAATCCTCGAGTGGAGTCGGTTTCCTCCCGATTACTTGGTTACTCCGGTCAATCGGGACGAAATGAAGCTCGGTATCAAAAACGCTTGCTGCGCCATGTTCCCTAACCCGGAGATACGTGCGCTTTTTCTATTCTGCTAGTAAGTTTCCCACTTGGCGAACCCTAGAGAATTCCTCAGAGGCCCCAAGCACCTGACTCAGTGGAGGAGCCGGGTGCCTGGCTCAGTGTGATGTCTGGTATGCCCACTCTTGGTCTACCCACATGCTGAGGTTCGGTGCCAGCTATGCGTGGTCCCCGATGGCGATCCCATTTGCTTATTCAGCCACGGAGTGTTCCCCCTGACCAGGTGCACCCGTGTCTTCCCTACCCGCTAACCAGCTTATCATATGTAGCACTCCCCCTCCATAGGGTTAGTCCATATGTTCTTATTGCCATCAAGTCTCCCCTCTTGGGTAGCAGGTGGCCTCCGCAGCGTCCTCCCCCTTTGGGGACTGGCACTCTTTCCCAACGTACTGTCTTATTCTAAAATCCCTAGTCTATTTTAGCTAGGTAAGAGCACATTATGACCCCAGATCTAAATTTTTCTAATTATTCCCATGTAATGGTAATTAAAGGACCTAGGGGACGTTGGAAGGTTGCGCTCTTGGTGATGCTTATGCGCTCACGCTATGCTTGGCAAACTTCACATCAGGAGCGTGACGGGCTTAGCTGCTGTGGCGTTTTCCATACAGTCTCCCGTAGTCTGTTAACAGACGCACGTTGGAGTTCCCATATGAAGGGGAACATCCTGGTTACGTACGTAACCCACGTTCCCCGAGTAGGGAACGTAGACATGCGTCTCTACTGCCACAGCAGCTGAGTCTCCAGCTGTTAGCTGAGTGATCGGCTCTTCAGCAGGCAAATTCTAGTGCTTGCTTCTCAGCTGGCAGGTTATATAGCACTAATGGCTAATCACTGTCAGCTGTGGAGCTGAGCCCTGCCAATTAATTTTGGCATTCATTGGCCCGTTTTCTTACTCTTCAGCGTGATTGGTCATCTGAAGTATTCCCGTAGTCTGTTAACAGATGCATGTCTCCGTTCCCTATTCGGGGAACGTGGGTTACGTACGTAACCACAAGGACTAACAAGGGAAATCATGTGGATTAATAAACAAGGGTGTGGCACAGAGCACAGCGGCACAACAGAAGAGACACACTGGGTCAGGACCATAATATTATATAATATTGCAATAACTTGAAAAAAAAAATCAAAATGGAATTTAACAATGTTATATTCCCTTTTTATTAATTAATTAATACAGAAAACTGCAAAAAAAAGAAAAGAAAAAGAAATCTTTACTAAATTGACTAAAATCCTAATTTGATTAAAAATAAACCAAAACATAACAAAACATTTAAATAATTTGTTTGCATTAGTAAAATGTTTGCTGCTTTCACTTTTGCATTTGACATCAGTAATGCTCTGTGTATAGAGCGATAAAAATAAAATATTTGACCTAATCAAACCCACAATATATGTCAGATCCTTCAATCAACAATCAAAATTGTTGATTCTATCAACAAAAATGCTTGGTTAATGCACTATTAATTACTTTATAATTTTTTATAAATTTAATTGATTAATTTCTATTTATTTATTTGTTTATTTATGTATTCATTCATTTATTGATTATTATTATTATTATTATTATTATTATTATTATTATTATTATTATTATTAT
>CAIGQV010019084.1:4442061-4462574 GCA_903798115.1 Danio jaintianensis
ACACACACACACACACACACACACACACACACACACACACACACACAGAGACACATTCTCATGACATCACATCAGCTAATGAGATTACACTTTGCTAATTAACTCTTACAAAAAGTCAGCAAATTGTCGCGACACAAGCACAGCACATCTTTAGTCGCCTGTAAGAGAGCAGATTAGAAAACTAGAAAAGCTTTGTCCAGTTAATGATTGCCGCTATCTTGTCATGCAATAATGGAGCTGTCCATTATGTTATTATTTAATAGACAGTCATGCAATTAAATACAACTAATATATAATTTATATAGATATACATATTTACAATATGATATAAATGCATATAAAATTACAAGTAATAAGTAATATAGGCATATGCATAATAAATATACGTATATCAAAAGCAGATGTTTGAAGAAAATCACAGTTAATTATCCATTTAAGAGCGAATGAATTTCATAGAGCTGGAATGATGCAATAAATAAATACATAAACAGCGTGTATATTCAGCTCTGACAGAATGAGGTGATAACTGACCTGTAATAAGCAGCTAAAAATGGAATAAACATGATGAGGAATCACTGCTAAGCTGGGCTATACTTTCACATCGAATTTATTTCAAACCTGTAAGACAATGACAGATAGGACTCTTCTGCATCTGAAGAGCTCTTCACTGTGCTTATAGAGTGAATACAGACACATTGTTTTCTGTTAGTTGCTCTCTCTGTTCTACTACCAAGTAGGTGATATTCGTTTGCCATTATAATAATGCCCGTAATAAAGCTTGATCTCCTTCTGTTGGCCTTTTCAGCTAGGGAGATAATTTTATTTAGATTTTTTTTTTTTTCGCAGCCCATTAACAGAGCATAGCCGGCGTGACTGGTGTTAATAGTTGTTCAGTGACCGTGGCTCTCAGCTTTATAACTGTCTGTTTATCAAGAGAGAGGTTGCACTCCGATCCATAATGGCCCACGTTTAGAAATTGCTGCCACGCTGTTGGTGCATTAATTGAAATCAGGCTGCCTCAAAAGTTATTTTGCATGAGTGCATACATTTAGGGAACAAAATCTATCAACTTACTGTATAGTGATACTGTTGGTTTGCTTATTTTTAATGTATTAAACTAATAGCTTTTTGCATTATTTATTTATTTTAAATATTAATATAAAAAATGTGTATGGTTTTTGTTAGTTTGTTTTATTTTAAATTTGATCTAAATACATTTTTGCATTTATCCATTGTACATTTGAATATTTAACAAAAAAAAATAACTATTGATGTATTTTAATATTAATACAAAATATGTCTATATTTAATTTATTTTTTATATTTTTATATTCTTTTTTCAGTAATTTCTTGCTATTTTATGGATAGGATTCTGTTTTTTTTTTCTCAACAAATAGAACCAGTTCTCTGTCATGGCTCTAAATATCGTTATGCACCTTGAGGCTTGTATTTAAAACCCACTGAATAATTTCAATCAAATTATTTTAATTGAGTGCCTGATCAGTAATTACAGGTTTGAGTCATTTAAACTGCCCTGGAAGTCATGTGATCGTGGGCATATTAAAAGTTTATGTCCGAGATAAAATTAATGAAGAGGATTGCAATCATCATACTGCCTCAAGAATGCACTGCATCCAATAGTCAAATCTGTAAAATAAAATAAAAAAATGCGATAGCCGTCCCCAGACCTGCCGGCTGATGCCCTCATTTGCACCTGGGCCCGTGTCGTATGCCAAGGCAAATGTTAGGTAACTTTAAATGCCACCAAGCCTGTCAGGAACGCATGCGAATTATGAGACGTGTGTGACAGCAGAAGCATAGCTATAATCCTGTTTACCCACATCCGCATCTTCTTGTCACGAAACATAAACGCGGGGTTCGAGGGCCGTTCGGGAAGGAAATAAACTTGCACGTGTGCCCGCGTTGACATCTCCGCAACGCATAATTCAATATGACTAATCATGCTGGCCTCTGCCAACTCAGGAGCTCCTCTGACAATCTCAACCCAGCGGTATTTCGACAAAGCCAAAAAAAAAATAGTGAGAGGGAGAAACGGGGCCAGATGTAGTTGGGGCACGTACCTGGGAAGCACTGCATCTCGGTTGGGCACCTGTCCATGCCCGACTCCCTGAGCTTAATCCTCCATTCACGGCGCAGGAGAGAAAGCTGGCGCTCAGGCCTGACTCTCGCCCCGCTAATCGGCATGCCAGGAAACAGCCTACAAAAGGCAGCAGGAATTTACAGTAATAATCGGCCAGGAAATAAGCAGCACCTATGCGTTATTGAACACACTGGGGCTTACGAAAATTGATCGTAATGGCTTTCATCACCATTACTGATGCTTCATGCCTCACTTGCAGGTATTGTGAGGAAAGCAGGTCATGTCTTAATCTCTTTGCCGTACCCGTATAAGGGCATAATCCCATATGTGCTGGTATTGAGGTGAATTTGCATATCTTGGGAGGATTGGAGAGCGCGATATATCATTGAACAGGCATATTTTCAACTACTTAGCATTACTTAGCATGCTTGTGTGTGTGTGTGTGTGTATGTGTGTGTGTGTGTGTGTGTGTGTGTGTGTGTGTGTGTGTGTATGCGTGTGTGTGTGTGTGTGTGTGTGTGTGTGTGTGTGTGTGTGTTTTTTTTCTTTTTTGGTCTAATGTTGAAGCATTAGATGACACAGTGCCTCGATGCTCGCTAAACTGCTATTAGAAATAATATATTCAAGTTTGTGGCAGCCTTCCCTGTCGTATTTTAAATGTAAAAAAATCACTTGGCTTAATTGCACCTCTTTGATTTGCAGTACATCTTAATTTGAAGTGATTTTCAGTGCTGTGGGTATGGTTTGTGCACAATAGAATTGAAAGCAAGCTAAACTACCAATTACTTGACTGAAACTTTAAGATAAGATGAAAGCTGTTCTCTAGAAATGTAGCTGGTAATGCTACATATCAGGATTATTACAGTTAGTTAAACTAAAAAAAAACTTTTTGGGCACCCATTTACTTTCTTAAAAGTTCTGACTGTGCATGTGACGAGTGTGTGCCAGTAGTCTACATACCCTAGTAGTCATACAGTAAGTGTCAATGTTTCGAAATTGGAAATTGGGATAATGATTAGAATTGAACGATGTTTGGCAGGTATACAACCATTTAAATATTTGGCAAAAAATTGAAAATTGCCTTTAAATGGTCTTATGAAGTGTGTAGCAATGCACATTACTAATTAAAGCTTGATTTAAAACAAAATTGATAGTGGAAAATGTACAAAATATCTTCATTGAACATGCCCATTCCTTAATAGTCTTACGTTTTTTGCATAAAAGAAAAAATATATAATTTTGACTCATTCGATATATATTCGGCTATTGCCAAAATATTCTAATGCAACAAAAGACTGGTTTAGTGGTCCAGCCAGGGTCCACACATGTAATATTCAGCTGGCCAGCACTGACAGACAGTATTATGGCATGACATTCAGTTATAAGCAACCCTCCATTTCTTACCACATAATTATTTTGCAGACTTGGTCGTAAGGCTCTTCCAATACATGTCACATGACCTTTGACGAGTGTTCAGCATAGTAATCTCCCTCTAATATCAAACATCACCAAATTCTACTCAGTGGGTGAAGTTCCTTAAATGTTAATCATCCCAAACTTAACCGTTGGCCATTGTTGGAGAGGTCAACAGAAGCACATTAGCTAATTGGAGATTGGCATTTTCTAATTAGTTTTAAGGATGACAAGAACAAAGAACACAGGTTTTCTGCACTCTATTCATTGCCTGCTGCTTTGTACACTTAGACTGAGAGAAAGTGTGATTTGAATGTAATTACTTCATATAAAGAATTCCACCTTAATGCATGTCTGCGGAAATAACCGAAGAATTTCAGTCAGGACAATGCGCCCTTTCTGCACTAAACTCACTTTCTAACAGGGAGGATAATGGTGTATCCTCACAGTCATTAAGACTTTATCTTTGCTGTTGCTTAGAAGCCAGAGTCAATACATTTGATCAGTGGTTAGTATGGAAAGGTTATCAGTGTTTAATAATTCACAGTGTTCTTACAATAAGAAGCTAGGTGCAGCAGTAAATGGAATTTTTAAATGTGAAAACTGTCATTAATTAACTCTTGAATGCATGAATGTTTCGCCAATCAATATTACATATTTAGGTCTTTTTGAGACCTGGGCCTGTTACACGGATGGAACTGCAATGACAGATGGATCTCCTGATATTGTAAAAATAATTGCAAAAAAATAAAATAAACATTTTAAAACTTTAAGGAGCGTTTTTTTTATCATCACAGTCAATGTCAGAGCTCATTTCTCTAGTACATTCAAAACAAATTCTTAAAGCCATGTTCTTAAAAAACATTGTTTTCGTTCTCTTCAAATGAGATGTGTCTTTTGAACACTATAATTGATAGCGTACACTAATTCCACTAAAGTATTGACATTCAAAGGCATTTTGAGCTTTGCTGATAATATTCTTTAGTTTTATGGCTGTGGTGAGTATGAGTGAAACATCATGTCCGTAGTGTGAACTGTACTTGGGTCATCAGATATTTAATTATTGATGCTCAGGGAAAATAAATAATCTCATGTATATAGCTCTGAGCATCAATGTTCTATAGCATTGAAAAATCACTTAAAAGTAAACAAAGTAATCTATATTTATATTTAATAATGTGTGTATATATAAAGTAACTGAGGATAAAGCAACTAGTGTTCTGTAGGTCAGTAATTTCATAGTAGCATACTGTTTGAAGAACTGTATTACCAACAAAGTATCAATTAACTTCTGTTGTCAGTGATGAAGAGCGCCAACCTGATTTCACCAAGAAGGACATGCTCTTGGATTAACGTATTAATAATAATTTACAGTTATGATTGGGTTTAGGAGTATGGAATAGGTATGGATTACATTTTCTAACAAAAATAATGTTCCAGGATCAACATAGATGTTAATCCAGGATTGCATCGTACTTGGCAAAATCATGACATGCGACGCAGAGCATGGAGAAGATCAAGTTGGACACTTGGACACTTTACTACTTTACTACTGGTTAACACTTTATTACTGGTTAAATAAATAAGCTTTAATGAACATTAGAAGGCACGCAGTACTTACTGAAATGTATCCCAAGTAATCGCTCAATATTTGTAAAACAAAAAACAAAACAAAAAACAGAGGAATATTAGATGAAATATAATGCATTATTGTTTTTATTTTATTTTAGTGATATCTTATTAATTGCACATTGTGTTTAAATAAGTCTCTTAAAAAATATATATATATTTTTTATCAGAGACTACTTAAATTTCAATACCATCTACTGTACCGGCCAATGGATCCTCTCTGAACTTGTCAAAAAAAAGGAAAGACACCCTTGAAAGAAAAAGATGAGTCTTTGAAACTTGTAAGGCTTTAAGATAAAGCTGGCAGGTTATTACACTTTTCAATTCCAGAGTCAAATATAAAAATTTCTATTATAAGGACAATTAATTACCTTGCAAAATGGCAAATGTGCATCCTTGTCAGGTGGAGTGTACTCTGATGGCCTTTCCTCAAACACTGGATGGGCAGATTTGATCTCTGCTAATGGTTCTTCTGGAAAGGGTAATTACGCCATGGTCAAAGCTAATTTGCTCTCTGCCAGATGAACTGTTGTATTTTATTGTAGGCTGACATTTGAAAGTAATTATGGTACTGTTGACCCTGGACCATTCCGGGTTTGTAGCACTGTCTGTGGTGGCCTGGCTCTCTCTTTCTCTCTGTCTCTCTCTCATTCTAGTTCCTTGGCTGGTAGTCAGAATTGTAACAAGCCAATGACACGGACCAGGAACACCATATGGGGCTCCGGTGAGCAGCCCAAATGCACTTGCTCTGGCTTCATCAACACCCGCCATTGAACACGGAGCAAGTGGCGCGTGATTTTCGTCCATGTCTCTCTGTTCTGTGTAGATCCATGTATCGGTAAGTGTGCCATTATGTGCATCAGTGATCACCTCTGCGTGGCCTTATTGCTGGGGAATTAAAATAAGCAAAAGGTCACACCGGGTTTCCCTCCCAATATTGCTCGCTCCAAATGAAGTGCCGATTGTGCAATTATGGATATTTTCTATCTGAGCTCTCGGTTTTCGGTCTTTGAATACCACAGAAAATTGGAATCAATAGAGGTTGTTTTACTCTTCCTGTATTCGTACGGAAACAGCAATTTATCCAATATCTATAATAATCTACACTGCTATGAAAAAAAAGGTTCAAATTAGGTAGCATATTGGTGATCTTTGGCTTGTAACAATACCAGAACCCTTAAAGGAATAGTTCACCCAGAAATGAAATTTTGAGTTTCTTTCTTCTGTTGAACACAAAAGAAGATATGCTGATTGCTGCATCCACTGACTTCCGTAGAATTTTTTTTTAGTAAGTCGATGGATCCTAGCAGTCTTCTTTATATTTTATTTTGTGTTCAACAAAACTTTAAAATCAGGTTAAAAACCAAACGAGGCAGAGTAAATAATTTTCATTTTTTGATGAACTAACTCTTTAGCCCTTCCATAAAGAACCATGAATTGAAAGTGCAAATGGACCTGAATACCCAGATAGCAAAACTCATCTGGTCCAGATCTGACCCGGATGCACTGGCAGTACTGGACCAGATCTGGCAAACGGACTAGGACCAATGTCTTTTGGCACTTTGGAACTTTTTTTTACTTATCTGGACCAGCACTGGGGCAGCTCCCGGGCCAGATCTGGTTTAGTTCTGTCCTGGATCTGGTCCAGTACCGTGCCAGATCTGGTCCAGTTCTGTTCTGGATCTGGTCCAGTGCCATGCCAGATTTTTGCTATGTGCCCGTTACGGCCCGGATCCATTTTGACACTGCTCAGTAACATCCGGTCTGGATCCGTATTAAAGGCGTGAAACGGGAAAAGCATGTGACTGTAACACATATTTGCTGGTTTGAAATCGGATCCAGCCTGGAGTCAACTGCTGTCTGGGTAGTGTTTCAATAAGTGAGGTTTCACAAACTAATTTCAAAGGAGCACATGATATGATTGATCGCGACTGGTCTCTCATCTGTAATCATTAGTAAGCCAATCAGATTATTCCAAACTCACTATAAATAGCCCGTCTAGCATTACTCCCTTATCTTTGTTTTTTAAAGAATCCCCCCCATCCACACCATCTTCCCCTTTTTCTCCTTTACCAGGGGGAGTTCTGAACAACTACCTGATCTCGGACCTTCTTACATGCTCATTGACCAGGCCGGAGCCCTGGGCTCAATTATCTCCGAGCTCAGGGTTCTCTCCAGGGACAGCATGCCAAACCTGCTATTATTATCAAGCAATATCTAAGTGTGGACTCTTGAAAATATATTTAGACTTTTCTTTAATTTGCTTGGTCTTATAGTGTTTTATATTTTCATGTTGCATCAATTAGATGCTCTAATGATATCAATAAGAAGAAAGAGAATTGGTAGTGTAAAAATAACAAAATTATAAATAAGTAATTACAAGACAAATAAAAAACAAACAACTCTTAATATACCTCTAATTATGCTGGCCTGGCCAGAGTAGTATAGAGTTCTGTTTCTTCTCCAGCCATATTATTATCCCAGCTCCGTTAGTTAGCAGTGGATTAATTCATCCTGTGTCTTTGTTAAATTACAAGACATTTTAATCAGCGACGGGAATTATGTTAGTCCATTGGTAATGATCACTGAACCTCCAGCACTGAAATCGCTGGAACATCACGATCCAAGGTAGCCTTGCCAAGTTCTCTTTATTCACGACACATTAGGTTCCTTCGTCTGGAGCGGAGCTATTATTATTAGCCTTTATTTCTCTCGTGCGCCGTCTTTCTTGCTATCTCTCATTGGCCATCCTCGCGCAGAATGTAATAAAGACTGACACTTGTGACACTTCAAACATGTAGCCACCAACAGCTCTACGGCAACAAAAGGAGTTCTCCGAGCAACACAAATTAATAGTGGGGGAGAAAGAGGGCTTGCTTGGGCCAGCTCAGCAGGTGTGCTCCCACATCTTTGCACCTCTTAACACCCCCTCTCATTCCGCCTGACACGTCGGACAATGGCACAAAAAGCCCTTTACTGACGTCTGCACAATGAGCCAGGCGCGGAGACAGACCAATCTTTTGCTGTTTGCTGCAATACGCCGGCATAAACACTCTCCATTGTGAGCTGGCTACACTCGAGGACATGATGAAAGTAGAATTCTGAAAGGCTTGGGATTGAGACCATGGCTGGATTTGACAGTTCTTACCTGAGAGTCTGATAACCACTTTAGCGTGCATCAATCTTTGTATATTGAAGATTTTTTTTTCCCCTAATCAAGCTAATTAGCATAATTTATAATGTTGTCTCAGTGTGATTTCGTAATTGATAACACATACGCCCACATTTTTTTCTTAAAATGAGGTCTTGTTTGAAGTTACTCGGATAAGCAATCCGCTAGCCACTTATTTGATTTGTGCAACACTAAACAATTAGATTTGGGGATCAAAGCCCCGTTCAATTCTATAAGCAATGGGGGGTGTAAGTGAATACGAAGGCCCACTGAGCATTGAATAGCTCTCAATTCCCTCTCTGTTTTTTTTTTTTTTTTCATACAGCCACATGCTAAAAGAACCAGGACACAGCTCATCATATGGTCTAACAATGCATCCACGTGATCCCGAGGTGTACTGTATGTTGTGCTTTAGATTCTTCTTAATCACGACAGTTAATTCATTTACAATGAATGCAATTAATGCACCTAAAATCCACAATGGAGCGCTCAGGCGTTCCATTATGCGACTCATATATGGCTTAGCCTCATCCATTAAAACCAATATTAAGCTAAAAAGAGCCTATTTGTAATTGCTTTGGATGTAAGTGTTTGCTAGTGCCTGCGCGTCTTTAAGTAAACGTGTAAGTGTGCTTCTCTAAATCCACCTAAACGGATGACTAATTTTACCAAAATGATTTTCTGGTGAGCTCCACACTTCTTAATCACCTTATGATATTTAAAAATACCCCCTTTTATGAGTGGATTTTCCTTTTTTGGGAAATCAGCTAACAAAAAGACTATCCCCCAGTGTACTACAAATCTGCATTAAATTCAATTAAAACTATGCCAGTCTTGTAGCGAAGTCCACTGGATATCTCTTCCTCGATAGATCACGAGGAGATCTGCTGAGCGTCGACTTCATCTGCATTATTCTTTTAGTATTATTATTATTACAGCTGCTTGACCCTTTTATGGATTTCGATACAAGACTCTGGTAAGAAGCATCTCTTTCCGTACTGCTTTCTGGGTTTGAAGTCTAATCCATATTTGGCTTGGATGAGGCACAGCGAAAAACGGTTTCCTAATTCATCTCGCAATCAACCAAGCATATAATTTAAATACTTCTTTGGGAATTAGTGTAATGTTATGATAATTATGCTATGATTTGGTGTAATAATTTCACTCTGCTTTAAAAAATGACGGCATAAAAGAGAGCGTAATAGGAGAATTTTAATTGCTTAATAAATTGTTGGGAAATAAAAATGAAGAGGGATCGGGGCTGGCGCTTCATTTGACCTGCCACAGCTAGCGTCTATCATAACACGGGTAAACATAGACAGTTGTGCTTCATCCTCTTTATTTTCTGTCCTAGAGGAGTGAGGAGAAGAGATGGGATGAATAGGGAATAAGGAAACAGAGAATAGAATAGCTGAATGGAAGAGGCCAAGGCAAGTCAAAGGTTGGAGGGATTAAGCTTTCATTTCCTATTCTCCACGCTGGGTCTGTTTTGCATCCAGGGACACTCCCTGATGTCCTGCTGCTGTTTGAGTTTGTACAGTAGACCTTGCAAGGGCCTTGGTCCGGTTTTTGATCTCGGCCGCAAACGCAAGGCTACAAACATACACAGATCTTATTTGAATTCGGTCCCAGATGTCTGTCTTGGTAAAACTTACTTTTAAATTGTAAGTTCCAGAAATGTTTTTTTATACATGGTTATTTTCATGTCTCTTGCTGTTTTTGTTGCCTAGATTTGGGATTTGGGATTTATTATGCTTCTTTTTTTTAGATACTCTTTTCAAGATGCTCACCAAGGGTGCAATTATTGAATTAAAATGCTGTATATATTTAAATGTTTTTATTTTTCTATTGTAATATATTTTAAAGCAACTATATGTTAGAATCTTTATAAATTAATTGCTATTTTATGAAGTGTGAGAACTTCCCAAACTTAAAATGCTCTCTATGAATCCTTATTTTAAGTAGAGTTCTTGGGATGTTTTGCCTGAAAATTGGTTCTATGACATATGAAATGAATGTTCAGGTTAATGTTACTGTACTGCAATGTCATTGTGTCCTGCAAAAAATAAAAATAAAAATAGAACTACAGTCTCACATATCCAGTTCTAAACAGTCTATTATCTCATGTATACTTTATAATCAATATGGCTATGTATCGGCAAGAATTCAGGGATTACAATAAGTTTGATTTCTAGCTCACTTTGTACATTTTTGTACTCATACTCATTATTTAATGTGTTACTCATGATTTTGATTGTTGTTTTTTTTCAAGTAAACATTTCCAATTTTGGTTTTGCATTTTTGACTTTGTAAGGTTGCCATTCCTTTTCACAACACTTAAAAGTTTAGGGACTGAAGACACCAAGCGATGAAATGTTTCAGGTGTAATTTTGTCCCATTCTTCCTGCAAACAAGTTTTAACAACAGTTAGGGGTCTTGTTGTCACATATTGCGCTTCAAAATGCGACCATACATTCTGTATTGGAGAGAGGTCAGGACTGCAGGCAGGCCAGTCAATTACCTGTATGCTCTTCCTCTGCAGCCAGGACTTTGTAATGTGTGTAGAATGGGCGTGCTTGTAAAAGAAGGCAGCATATTGTGCTCCAAAATCTCTATGTACTTTTCAGCATTAATGGTGCCATCAGAGAAGTGCAAGTTACCTTTGCCAAGGGCACTGACACAACCCAATATCATGACAGACCCTGAATTTTAAACTTGTTGCTGGTAACATTCTGGATGATTCTTTTCTTCTTTGGCCCGGAGCACATGATGTACATTTCCTCCAAAAAAATACTTAAAAAAACACTGAATCATCTGACCACAGTACACGTTTCCACTGTGTAATTGTGCATCACAAATGCCTCCGAGTCCAGAGAAGTTGACGGTGCTTCTGGGTACTGTTAACATAGGGCTTCTTTTTGGCTTAGTACAGTTTTAACTGGCATTTGTGAATGTAACTATGTAATGTGGTACTTGACAAATGTTTGTCAAAGTAGTCCTGAGCCCATATGGTGATATCGTTATAGATGAATGACAATTCAGTGCCACCTGAGGGATCGGAGATCACGGATGTTCAGCTTAGGCTTGTGCCCTTGTCCTTTATGCACTGAAATTCCTCCAGATTCCTTGAATCTTTTAATTATGTTATGCACTGTTGAAGGTGAAATATCCAAATGTTGTTTGAAGATCATTGTTTTTAAACATTTCAGTAATTTTCCCATGTATTTGTTGGCAAACTGGCGATCCTCTGCCCATCTTTGCTCCTAAAGGACTAGACCTTTCTTGGATGCTGCTTTTGTTCATTCATTCATTCATTCATTCTCTTTTCGGTTTAGTCCCTTTATTAATCAGGGGTCGTCACAGCGGAATGAATCGCAACTTATCCAGCATTTGTTTTACGCAGCGGATTCCCTTCCAGCTGCAACCCATCACTGGGAAACATCCTTACACACTCATTCACACACACTACGGACAATTTAGCCTACCCAATTCAACTATACCACGTGTTTGGACTTGTGGGGGAAACCAGAGCACCTGGAGGAAACCCATGCGAACACGGGGAGAACATGCAAACTCCACACAGAAAATTTGAACGTGTTTATATTGGAAAAAAAAAACAACACAAAAAATCATGAGGAACACAAATAATATTTGTTGTATGGTCTGCAATGGAATACAAGTTTAAGTAAATTTAGAAATCACTACTTTCTTTTTTTTTATTTGCATTTTCCATACTGTCCCAACCTTTTCTGATTCGGGGTTGTAAAATCAAGGTAAATCTACGTGGCTGCAATGGACTTTATCTTACATGTACTTTTGAAAACACTATTGGAAGGGTTAAGGTCGGTGGTTGACCAGCCCTTCTTTATCATGGAAGTGTACAAGTAGGACATTTATCTGAAACATATAACAAAGCACACCCTAACTAACTCATTCCAGATTCTCACAAATTTAGACAGCGCCCTCTAGTGGATTTTTCATATGAAACATGCATTTAAACATAACTGAAGCAACATATTTATTGTTTCGCAAAAACATAGCCTAAGTCACATATTTCCAATGATCCTGGGTTGTTTTTACAGTCATTGCATTTGAACATAAAATACTTTCACATAATAGACTTTAATTTTGCACATGCTGACTTTGATACAGATAATATTGCAGATCCCTTATCTCCCATAGAAAGCAATGGTCATAAGATGTTCAAACATTGACAAAACATTCCATTTGATTTCAGTACTGTAATCATACAAAGCAAAATTATTCATGGAGCATTGTATAATTACATTTGAACCACTGAAGTCACATGGAAAGTTTTTGCTTCGTTTTCTGGACTTCTGGACATCTTGGGACTGTTGCTGATTATGGAGGATGGGGGAGCTCTTGGATTGAATCTAAATTATCTTGTATAATCTAAGATTTGTGTACCGGAGATGAATGAAGGTCTAATGGGATTGGAACAACATGAGGGCGAGCAATTACAATTTTCATTTTGGGCAGAACTAATCCTTTAACAATTTATTTGGGTATTTTTCAAATTGAAGTTTAATCATTAATATGAAGATGTACTAAAATTTAAGCATTTGTTTATTTATAGGTTGTATATATAGTTTTTTTTTTTTTTTTTACCCTGTGTTAATGCATATCAATACATAAAGTAGACTTTTAAGTTGTATGTACATACAGTAGATATTATGGGGTGAAAATGATTTTCCTAGCTTCTGTGTTTAGTTGTGTCATAACCACGCAGGATACTGTCCATGTTTCACCTCATAATCCATCAGATATGAGTTAAAGGTGGTTCGAAATGGCAGATGATTTGTACTGACACTACAGTGTAAATTGAAAACACACATGCTCACACACTCTCTGGCTTCAAACTATAGTCAGCCCTGGCAAGCCACAAAAGTGCTTGTTGGCCAACAGTATGAGTGAATAGCAATGCAAGGAGGGTGGAAAATAATTAGCTGTGAATTGATTGATGTGTCCTGGATGGTTAATGAAATGTTCCTGTATCAGTTAAAGTATTCAGTACATTGACAATGTCTCTACTTCCAGCATCTTCAATACATTTGAATGAAGTTTGGTTCAAGGTCGCTGAGCCCTACTTGTTCTTGTACACTACAAAGGGTGAGTGCATTTAATGTGAGCATGTTGTAAGGCTCGCATATGACTGTAATTTCCAGCCTGGGATCACAAAAGAAGATGTGGAAATTGCATTTCTGTTCACACAGTACATACTACCATATTTCCTTGTCTCTTCTGCTCACTGCTAACCCCATGGAGACAGAAAATCCATTACAAAGGAGTGACACTCATGGTAAAATGCTCCCAAAGCTTGGGATGTGTTGTTGAGGTCTCTATCCAGCTATCAGCAGGAACACTGGCAGACTTTTTCACCTTCCTAAATCCCACCGCATTACACCCTTAACATCCGGGTCTCTCCGCCGCTGACCTGAATAGACAATGTAGTGTGCTTAGAAAGAGAATCACAGACTCTACCTCCCCTGCTCTCCTTTATGCACAAAATGCCTAGGTTTGCTCTAATTAAACGTACATGTCAAAAAAGTTAATGAGAACATCAGGAGAATGGGAATTATGTGTAATACTGGATGACAAATTAATATCTGATTATTAATAAGGCGTAAATTCAGTTGCAGCACTTTTACCGTACTAATGCTGTTTTTCACAGAACAGCCTCAACTGAACTTAACCTAGTTCTAAATGTCAATGTTTATATATTGAAATATTTCAATTAAGTCATAATCATTATTTTTTAGAACAAACGTGATTATATAATATATATATTATAACAGTCAGACCTGAAATTATGCATACCCCACAATGATGCCTCTTGTACATTGTCTTAGTATCTTTAAGGGAAAAAGAAAATGCCAGTTGAAGTTTAAGTCAGAGTTTGCCAGGGTTACGAATAATTTCGGGCTTGACTCTATATAATATGCAGTATATTTCTAGAATTAGGTATTAAGTTGATGACGCATGAATCCTAATATGCTTACGTGTTTCTTGCATATGCTACAAAACATTAAATATTTAGCAGGGGAAACACATTTGCTGAGCATACTTATCAATTCACTCACTCTAAGATACTTAAAATGTGAGAAGCATGGATGAATGTTGACGGGGGTACAGTTTAAGGCTTGACTGACAAGTGTTTTATATAAGTACAATGTTCTCATTGAAGCACCCAACATCGAGTGGCCAGGCTGAGTAGAGCACTGAGTGACTGGAGGTACACGGCTCAATTTTAAACTGATTAATCGGCTCCCCTCCGAGACAGAGCCACACAAAAGGCGAGCAAAGCTATTTTACAGAAACCCAGATTAAAGAAAGAGAAAATACGAGTGAGCTATAGATGCGAGGGATCATGATTGGGGGTGTGCTTACTTTTACACAAGTTGTAACAAAAAAAAAAAAGCCCAAAAATGAAACTAACCGAGCCAAACATTTATGCTAAATGCTAAAGAGACGTGCGTTTTCACGGATGACTTAATTTGCTGTGAGAAAGCTGGCGACTCCTCTGAAGTGCTGCCTCTCTGAGCTGCGCCGTGACCTTCATCGCCACTCCACCTGCAGGAAGCCATGTTTGATTCTCTGTCCACCGAGACGGACGCTTGACAGCAGAATGGTATCATAGGACCCGAGTGGAGGAATTTCTCTTTCTCTGTCATCATTAAGGGGCGTCCCCCCACAGTGAGGGGAATGAAAAGTACGATTTAATGTTCTCACGAGAGTGGCAGGAGAAGAAAGGCTCAAAGCCTTGCACGCTGCTTTCTGAGTGGGTCACTCTAGCCCTTGCAGCGAATGGGATGTCCCTGTGGAATTTGCCATAGACTTGCCTGAAAAGAAAGGGATTAAGGCCCTTTTAAGGATGGAAATGTAACAAAAGAGCACTTTTATGATGTAGCAGCATAAAATGAGGGCCTCCATTGTGGCGCTGATTGCAAAAGATCTTTGAAATGAGGCAGCCCGCAATGTGTTCCCCGTCCCCCGCGGGCGTTAGTGGTTTCTACAAAATGACTTGTCTACATTAGAGGCACTGTGGCTCGCCTTCAAGAGGCAAAGTACAAGATTATTGTTTTGTTTCTGTTTTTCGGCTTCACCGTTCTTGCTCACTCTCGTGTGTGCGCGCTCTCCCTTTCTCTCTCCTTTCCACCCTTCCTCCAAGTGCGGCAGGTCCCAGTGAAAGTTGGTTAATTTGGAGAGAGAGCGCATAATTAGCGTCCCCCGCAGGCTAGCGCCCCTCTGTCTTTCTGCTTGTGTCCATCATTTTAACACACTGTAAGGAAAGACAATTAGAAATTGTGAGATTTGAAAGTTGATGGATCAGAATGTTAAAGTTAATGGGTTTCTTTGTGTTTTTTAATGTAATATGTAAAATGGTTTTTTTTTTTTTTCAGGCAACAATGTTTAAATATTTTGTTTTCTGTCAAGTTATGCACCATTTATAGATTTTTTTTCAGAATTATTTGATGTATAAAATGTATAAAATAACAATATGTTTAAAATTGCATATTTTACTCCCCATTTTCTCCCACTCAAGTGGTTCTAAACCTTTTTTTTTTTTTTTTTGTTCTATTGAACACAAGAACTAACAACCAATGAACCAAAAAATAGAATGCAAGTCAATGGTTACAGGTCTGTTGAACAAAGAAACAGGTTTGGATATGGGTTATTTTTGTGGTGGATGGATGATTTTAGGAGTTACTATTTTAGCACTATTAACTGTCAATGCAAAGCTGGGAAGGGCTAGGGTATAATTTTAAAATAACCCTGTCTATGTTTGTCTTAAAAAAGAAATTGTAACGAAGGATGGCTTGAGACGTTGTTTTTTTATTTTATTATTTTGGTTGAATTATTCCTTTAATCCATCCTTACTTAATAAAAGTTATTCATTTCCTAAACTCACCATATTAATAATATGCGGGCCTCTCTATATTGATTTCACTTTATTTTACAGCTTGTGTACTTAATGTAATTTCAGTGTACTTATCTAACAAAATAATGAAACTCCATGGGTAAAGGTTAGGTTTAGGTGTAGATTTAATTACCACCCAGTTCATGTACAGAAGTGACTATACAGATAATGCACTGAACATGCAAAAATTATAATGCTTATTATACGAATGACAGTAGCTGGGTGATAACTGTGATTTTAGCTCTGAACCTACCTCTTAACCTTTTTTTTTTTACCCAGTACTCTCTTTTAGTACAGCTACAACAGTACTTTCTGTAAATATTATGCAAACAATAAGGTCACTAAAAGAACTGCCAAATATAACAAAATCTTGACAAAAACTACGTAACAACTAGATGCAGCCCAGAAAACACATTTCTGTGATGCATTCAAACATGAAACGAGCATGAAAACTAAGGGCTGCTTTTGTTGCTTAGAGGAATACAGACATGCGAACACTAGAGGGGGAGCTTAGCCATGCTGGATACACAATTGCTCAGGGGTCTGACATGGGGTCCTTCCTCTAGTTTCTCATCGACTCGACCCCGAGCAGGAGGGACTGAGGGGGGTCAGATGTTGCGAGAAGAGCGAGGAGCACCGGGCTAGTTTTATTGTCGTTCTCTCTGAGACTGGTGAAGGATGCGTTTGCTGAAATGTGTGGGCTGGTAATTTTTTTTTTGGATTTTTTGGATTTCTAGTATCCAAGTGTAAGTGAGTGTGTGAGTGAGGGACCCCCATATTGAGCAGCAGAGAAAGTAGGGAGGGCTTTACACTGTTCTGTGAGACGGACTGAAGTTTTAGTCCTCTCCACACAGAGATACAGAGCTTTTAAAACCCCTCTGGAGGCTCTCTAATATCAGGAGAGGGATTATTACTGCGGCCCTCCCTTTCACTCTCTCCACGCTCGTCTATTTCTCCACTATCATTTAAATGTCTGAGGAATAATTGAATGAATTATCATAAAATTTTGACAAATTCATTGACTCGAGTCAGCGAGAGCATTTCCTTTCGTTTTAGCCGTGCAAGACATGACATTTGAAATTCGTTTATATGCGGCCAAGACCTTTCACTGTTTCGCCAGTGGTCTGAAGAACAAAAAGAGGTAAGGGCAGAGAGGTAACCTTGTGCTAGGATCTGAATACCGCAAACCAAACAGCGTATTTAGCGGCGTATGTGGTAAAATATGCAGGCTTTCTTTGGAGCATGGGTTCAGAAAAGAGGGCAGAACTTAAAAGAGAGGAACCGATGTGGGGGGAGGAATTGTCTGCTGCACCGAGTGCTCTCTCTGACCTCGGCGTTCCCACATTAAAATGCTTCCCTTGCCCATTGCTCACAATGAGCTTGTGTGGAGTATGTTTTTGCTTTAACCGCACCGTTGTTCTTAAGTGGGTGTATATGTTAGCACTTTAAATTATGCGAGTTGTTTTTAATTGGAGTAGTTTATGAGTGGTTTGTTTGTGAAAGTAGGAGTGTGACAAATTAAAATTTGTATCTAATAAAGCAATCTCTTATGTGTTTATAACTCCAGTTCTTCTCCCGTAAACCTTCTTGTCCCTGTTTTTCCTTGTTAACCCAAAAACTGTTAGCTTGGCATTGACAGTGGTCAACATGTGACCTTAAAATTGCTTATCACTTCATCCTACTTCTTTTGTTTTTTCAGTTATTTCATTCTTTGGTATTTTTTGAAGGCGAGGTGAGTCTTTGGTTGCTTTTTTCATATTTTAACCACCACCGATGCTTCCACTGATACAGAAGCTTGTGTGCTGGTTCTATTCACAGAAAAGGTTTATTTTTATTTTTTTAACCACCATTGATGCTACCACTGGTACAGAAGCTCATGCATTGGTTCTATTTGCAGAAATGGCTGTGTTTAGCTTAGCGGTCACAGCTGGCCGTCCGCAGGCTTTGATCACAGTGACCAACGTTAAGTCGACAAAGTGGCAAGGGTCACATGAGCAGAGGGCCAGCTGTCACCCCGTGCTCCCTACAACACCATAATGATTCTTGTTAGGGGTGCTCGGCTCTCCTGGAGGAATGTTGTTTACTGGCGACTTGGGCTTTGGGTTCAGGCTCAAGGAGGAAAGGGTGCTGGAAAAAGACACAGTGCTTGAAATGAAGCAGGTCATTTCTTTTACCCTCTGCTGTTGAGCAGTTGTGTAGTGCTCAATTACTTTTGCCCATGTTGCACTATCAAACCATGTGAAGAAACATTAAAAAGCAAACAAAAACAAAACAAATTCAAAATGAAAAATTCATCAAAAAGACCATGATTTTCTTTAAATAAACTATATGATCTATGTCATTATCTTCTACCGTATGTATTTACGTTTAACTATTGGGCATAAATAAAATTATGTTTTAAATTATGTTCATTTCTTTAGTTTTTTTAGTCTTTAGGTTCCATCTATAATTAAACTATAATTACCAAAACAAACCATGTGGTCAGAAATAAAATTCAAAAACCTGTCAGTGGGACTGTAGCTTTTCAAATGCAACACGTCTGTACTTACAGTAAATGGTCTTTACTGAAATTTGTACATATAGTAATACATGTAGTAGTACATATAGCATGATTCTTTTAAGCAACATTCTAATGCCAACCATATCCCATTTCATAGCAGCTGAATAAAAAAATAAAAAAATAAATGAATGAATGAATGAATGAATGAATGAATGAATGAATAAATGAACTGGCAAATCAACATAAGCACAAAAGAGTTTATTTATTTTATTTTATTTTGAATATGTATATAGTAGTTGAGCGGAGGCATGGTGGCTCAGTGGTTAGCACTGTTGCCTCACAGCAAGAAGGTCGCTGGTTCAAGTCCTGGCTGGGCCAGTTGGCACTTCTGTGTGGAGTTTGCATGTTCTCCTTGTGTTTGTGTGGGTTTTCTCCAGGTACTCCGGATTTCCCCACAGTCCAAAGACGTGCTATAAGTGAATTGGATTGATTAAATTGGCCGTAGTGTATGACTGTTTGTGTGTGTGTGAATGTGAGAGTGTATGAGTGTTTCCCAGTACTGGGTTGAGCTGGAAGGGCATCTGCTGTCTAAAACATATGCCAGAATAGTTGGTGGTTCATTCTGCTGTGGCGACCTCTGACATATAAGGGACTAAGCCGAAGGAAAATGAATAAATAGTAGTTGACTATCTGCAAGTATGTATTGCAGGTGATGTAAATTAAATTATAATTAGGTGTCTATTTAAGAGAATATCAAATATGTTATCTAATATTTGTGTGTGCTGAGTTGTGTAACATATTGAACAATAATTCCTACATACTGTAAATAGAGAGTTCATATTAATGATTCCAGTTTTAGTTGTCATGCAAAAAACAACTGTTGTTTACAGTTGTGTACATGTACCCTTAGTTAGAACTAATATTTCAGGCTGTAAAATATGACACAATCACAAACAGGTAAGCATTCTTTCAGTAGTATTTTTACAGTTTTTTTTAGCAATTTCCTTTACAAGAACTTCACCAGCTGTTTCCAGTCATCTGATGTACTTCTAGCACATATTTAAATATAGTTTACTTTACTTTCAAGCACAAATGTAGTCTTGGCACTTAAGCAGTTTTCCCATGCTGGAAGAATACAGTAAATTGATAGAGAGTGAGACAGATCTTCCTTGAAAGAGACCATATTTATAGATTAATTTGTGTAGTGCCAATTAGTTTCCTATTTGTTTATATTTATAGTGCTACATCTCCATTTTTGCTTTCTTTATTATCTAGAAATTCTCTAAATGAGCAGCTGAAAAGATGCAGATCAAGTGCAGCTTTACAGAATTCATGCACAATTTTAATAAATCTTCTCAATTTATTACAATCTACCTCCTTCATCAGTCTGGTAATGTCTAGTCTAATCAGTCATCTACTTGTTACATTACTGGATAAAAGACTTTTGCTGAATGAGGGGACTGTAACATTCATGTGATCAGTGATCAAATGAGCTTTTTAAAAGCCCTCAGCTGAAGATGCTTGTAAAAATATGAATTTGCAATGCAAAGTGATAAAATTAGTTAGGCTGGGGTATGAATATTGCACATGGGCAATTCTACAATTGCGGGTACAATTCCAATCTCCTAGATAAAAGTATTCCTAGGAAAGATAATAATAATAATAATAATAATAATAATAATAATAATAATAATAATAATAATAACAACAACTATTATTATTATTATTATTATTATTATTATTATTATTATTATTATTA
>CAIGQV010019084.1:4521294-4556579 GCA_903798115.1 Danio jaintianensis
GTGTGTGTGTGTGTGTGTGTGTGTGTGTGTGTGTGTGTGTGTGTGTGCGTGCGTGTGTGTGTGTGTGCGTGTGTGTGTGAATGTGTGTATATGTGTGAAAGAAGCAGGTCTTTGTCATAACCATTAGTGAGCGATTAGGGAGCAGGTTCCTCTGCTGTTTTTATCACCTCTTGTCTGTGTGGATTACAGAATTAAAGCTCTGCCTGTCAAGAGGGGAGAGAGCGAATAACAGTGATAATTCCCATTGTCACTAGGCTTCTTCCTCTGCTCCTTTTGTATATTACTATTGCTTTACTTCCTGTAATGACATGTTGTCCTTTCAGCAGATAGCACGTCATGTTAAATCAGGTCAAGGTTCGCCTCTTTAACATTCAGAGAAGTTTTAAAGGGTTCTGAATGGTGTAGATGCAACTATGGCAATACGTCATATTAAATGTCTTTATTTCTGTTTCCTTTTTAACATATATGTATGTATTTGTATGTTTGATTATTGATATGTGTTTTTAAGAAATTCATATTTTTTATTTTAAAAGAATGGATAATTAAACATGACATTAAATGCATTTTCATTCATTCATTCATTCATTCATTCATTCATTCATTCATTCATTCATTTTCTTTCGGCTTAGTCTCTAATTTATCATAGGTCACCACAGCGGAATGAACCGCCAACTATTTCGGCATATATGTTTTACGCAGCCCTTTTAGGATACCCTTCCAGCCGCAACCAGTACAGGGAAACACCCATACACTCTCACATTCACACACACACACACACACACACACACACACACACACACACACACACACACACACACACACACACACACACGCACTCATACACTACGGCCAATTTAGTTATTTAAATACTAAATGCATTTTTGTTGTTACAAGATTTCTTATTTGAATGAATGTTGTTGTTTTAGACTTTGTTCATCCAAAATCATGAAGAAAGACAGTGTGTTGGTTTCTGAAATTTTGTATATATATATATATAAATCAGTAAAATTATTTTTAACACTGATAATAATATGAATATTTTTAAGCCACAAGTTTTTGTTTTAAGGTGTCCTTGTTACAATGCAACTATTCATTCAACTACTCAATAATATCAATACATTGCTTGTGTTTATGGTTATAGTAATGCAATCTCAGAGCAATTCATAACTTTTTAATTTAGTGGCTTATTAGTATTCATTTGTACAATCTAATTTAGTAAATGTTAGTACAATTTGCTCGGTTGCTTGGTTAAGGGTGGGGATTGGGGACATGCCTCCATTTAATAATTGTACATTTTCATATGCCACTTTTCTAACAACACATAAACAATACATAAAATAGCTTCCTCGTAAGATTGGGCTGGGTTAGAATGCAAGTAAGCTATTGGGTTATTTGCACATGGTTACACATAATTCATTGTATAAATACTTTACTAAATACATGGGAGATAGGTAAAAATGCATTAGGAAAATACAAAAAAATAAAAAATGACAAAAGCTGCCAACAATATATAACTATCACTAAAGCAGCTCCTTGTTACAAAACATTAGAACAAACTGTAATGCTAAAACTGCACATCATTGGATTTGCTCTTCAGTGTTTGGGCTTTCAGCAGTGACATTTGCATTACATTGAACTGAACTGAACCGAACTGCACTGAACTTCAACTGTGAAAACTGGACTGAAGCAGTTTACTAGAATTTCATCTGTTAAGCTTAAGCTTTGACACAATCTACATTGTAAAAGTGCTATAGAAATAAAGATGAATTGAAAAAAATAAAAATAACATTTAAGATGTTTTAAAATTAAAAATTTATGGTGGTTTGCCATCTCCAGGTTGGAGGAGAGTCCTTACCACAGGTGGAGGAGTTCAAGTATCTTGGGGTTTTGTTCACGAGTGAGGGAAGGATGGAACGTGAGATTGACAGGCGGATTGGTGCAGCGGTAGCAGTAATGCGGTCTGTTGTGGTGAAGAAAGAGCTGAGCCCGAAAGGCAAAGCTCTCGATTTACCGGTCTATCTACGTTCCTACTCTCACCTATAGTCATGAGCTTTGGGTCATGACCGAAAGGACAAGATCTCAGATACAAGCGACCGATACAAGTTTCCTTCACAGGGTGGCAGGGCGCACCCTTATAGATAGGGTGAGGAGCTCTGTCACCCGGGAGGAGCTCGGAGTAGAGCCGCTGCTCCTCCACATCGAGAGAAGTCAGCTGAGGTGGCTCGGGCATTTGTTTCGGATGCCTCCTAGACGCCTACCTAGGGAGGTGTTCCAGGCATGTCCCACCGGGAGGAGGCCTCGGGGAAGACCCAGGACACGCTGGAGGGACTATGTCTCTCGGCTGGCCTGGGAACGCCTCGGGATCCCCCCGGAGGAGCTGGAGGAAGTGTCTGGGGAGAGGGAAGTCTGGGGTTCTCTCCTAAGACTGCTGCCCCCGCTACCCGGCCCTGGAAAAGCGGATGAAAATGAATGAATGAATGAATGAATAAGATGTTTCTGTGCCAAAACATTGATCACTGTAAATTGATCACTGTATTTTTTATGTATTTTTTTTTTTTTTTGCTGGTGTATATTTGAGACATTTTTATGTAAAGAACTTTTCAAAAAACATCTTGGTAATCTTCTAAAGATGGTCTTAAGAGCCCACCACAGCTCTTATCGTGACTTTGTGCTTGTTTGTGGTTTTCCATGTTTCCCCCAGATTAGACTGCACACCTCTTGTAGTCAGGATTAGTTACCCTCTCTTCTTCAGAAGACACAAGACACCTATTCCTCCTGAGGTGCATGAATATTAATGCATTTACTTTTTAAATATTTTCCTTTTCTTCAAATGAAAGCAATCCATCTAGCTGTCAGAAGTCAAAGGAACATATGACCTATACCCTGTCACCTGTCTTGCCTCATATTCTGTTTGATTTGGTCTCACTCTCTCTCTCTTTCTCATAGTCTGTCAGTGTTTTCCACATTCACACAGATTCTTAACTAAACCATGTTGATGTGAAGTTTAAGGTGCATGCGTTGTGAGATCAGCAGAAGGTGCTGTTGTTCGTGAAGAATTGGCACGCTTTTGACTTCTAAACGTTGCTGTAAACAGCACGTGATGTCAGCTGTGTGACAATAGACTTGGATGAGCCTATCGCTGTCTCAAACAGATACACACACACGCACACACAGACGCACGCACACGCACGCACCCACGCACACGCACGCACCCACACACACACAAGCTTTTTATCTGGAGTGACGTACAGTGCAGTGATTCAGGGACGACAACCTTGAGCTCTTTCCTCAAGGGCAGTGTGCTGATAGAGCAGGAATGTTGTGTTGGTAATGCTCCAGGTCCTGGGTCACCTCTATTTGGAACCGAACCTGTAACATTTGTGTTCATTTGAACTTCACCCAAAGGGCCTGTTGCGCTGATTTCCAACTCAAGATTTCCTATACTCTCTTCCAGAGTCTGGAATGCAACATTAGTTCTTGAATGTCATTTATCATACACAGCTTTTCACATTTTTGACCTCAAGGCTAAAGTGACAACGATTATTGAGCATTTAGAATCATTGTGTTTGAGGACACTTAAAATTGTAGGGTTAATTATCAAAAAACTATTTTATTTATTTGTTTATTTATTTATTCATGGTTCACACATGGATAACTATAACAATATAGTTTCAAAATCAATGTATATATTTAACGGCAAATTCCACAACAAACACACTAACAAAAGAGAGTAAATATATTGTTAGTATCAGTCTCCAGATGTATATTTTAGATGTAAAAACTCTTCAAGTTTATTTCATGAAGTATAACAAAGTAACATCAAAGTATATTTTTTGTTGAAATATACTTCATGCACGTATCAAGTATAACATCTATGTAAGTGTACTTGAATAGCCCTTAAAATTAAAATGGCACACTTTTAGTATTTTTTTATACCTGAATACCTTTTTTACTATACTTTTAGCAGTAGTAGTAGTAAACTGAGTCCACAAGTAGTCCACAATCACAAGTTTTTGTTTGTACAGCAAGTGAGCTTATGAGTATACTAGTAGTTTACGTTTGTAATACGTGTAGTAAATAAGTTTGTGAAAGTACACTTTGACATTTACACTTGTAGTTTAGTAGTTTTATACTGCAAGTGTTGTACTACATTTTTGTGTGTACTAAGCATTTTTACAGTAGGGACTAAAGACAAAACTTTTATTGAAGACAAAGCATGCAACTTGCCATATCAAAAATGTAGCAAAAAACTTATTATTGGGCATAATTGTCCTCAGAAATACTATATTTATATATAATATTGCTTGTGGGTATCAAAGACACTCAAAATTTTGTTATGTAATTGTTATACATTCGTTCATTCATTCATTTTTCCTTTGGCTTTGTCCCTTATTTATCAGGGGTCGCCACAGCAGAATGAACTGCCAACTATTCCTGCATATGTTTTACTCAGTGGATGCCCTTCCAGCTACAACCTAGTACTGGGAAACACCCATAGACTCTCACATTCACACACACACGCACACGCACACACACACACACACACGCACGCACGCACACACACACACACACACACACACACACACACACACACACACACACACACACACACACACACACACACACACTCATACACTATAGCCAATTTAGTTCATCCAATTCCCTTATAGCGCATATCTTTGGACTTGTGGGGGAAACCGGAGCACCCGGAGAAAACCCACGCCAACTTGAGAAGAATATGCAAAGTCCACACAGAAATGCCAACTGGCCCAGCCGGGACTCGAACCAGCGACCTTCTGGTGTGTGTTTCCTGAACAACAACAAAATTGCTTAACAACGAAATAAAAATTAATTGTTGAAAAAAATAACTGGCTTGACACAACTGTGCTATGTGTCAAAAATACATAGCTTGAGCCACATTGGTTAGAACTGTGGGTAAAATAACATGATTGAGATCAAAATAATCTCATATTATTGCTATAAATAATGAACCTAGTATCTAAATCAGCTTCAATAGTTCTGTTATGCTTTATTATGCAGGTTCTCTTACTCAAGCATGTATACACATGCACATTCTTTGATTCTCTTAAAAAAAAAGTAGACATAGAGTGAAATGTAAATGCATGAATGAAATATTTGGAATGTATTTTTTTTTTTAGATATACTGCATGTTAGCTTAATAGTCCATGTGTTGTAATAAGAAGAAGGAATGTTTCTAACCACAAGTAGAGAGCTGTACTGTAGTCCCGACTGAATTTGAATTGTTGATTGAAAGTATTCATTAATAAGATATCTGCATACATTATGACATATCAAGATGCCATTTAGCATTGTTACCTTATAGTATTCATTTAATAAAACCCATTTATTGTGCACACACTCGGATTTCTGTACACAATCTTACCCAAAAGATGATTACATTTCCTTTATTTAGCAGCAACATTGCTTCTTCTGTAGTAATGGCAGAAGGACTTCTAGACTATTAGAATTATTTCTAGTGGCAATTATTTTTGTAACAAACTGCACAAGCCTAAATATGCCTGAAAAGTATGCACGTATGCATTGTTACCAGTCAACTGACTTGCAGCTATGTTGATATACCCCCTTTCTGTAGTTTTCCTAACCAGAAGGAAAGACCTTTTGATCTGAAACTGTTTGTATTCTCTTAATTATAATATTCTCTTTTAATTATGAGCTTTGGAATGCAGTTGAGGGATTTATTCATCAAGCTCTTTTCCTTGGGATTTCTGTGAAATAATTTTGTATCTTGCACTGCTCTGAATTATACATGAAACCAAATGTCGTGAACTCCAGTATGACACACTTTGAGTTCTGACACTTGTTTTTTGTAACGAGGTCACCTTGTCATGCTCCTTTCATATCTGGCATCTTAAGACACACGTTAGATGTTTAAGAGACTGCGCACATTAAATACGAAGCTTTGTATCAGGTGTTTTGTTTATAATGGTAGACTTTCTGTCTGGAGTTTGAGTGTCATATGCTCTGATTGACTCTGAACACTTTTACAGTGGGATCTGAATTAATCGCTTCAGGTTTTTCCCCTCGTCTTTTAAGTGTTAGTTTGCTTTTATTCACACACATTTGCTGCACACAGACCACACACTCTCACATTTTGAATTCATCTGAAGCGACATATTTTTGCTGTTTCTTTGCCTACACACACACACCCTCACTTTCTCTTTCAGTGCTTTTATTTTGCACTTTAACTGATCCATTCTGCCTCTCTTATGACTGTCAAAATATTTGAGCTTGCAGGGTGTTTAAGAGAAACTGATGGCCACCCAGTGATCTCCCACTTGACTTGTCGTCATTGTAAAGCAAATCAAAAGCACAAATCTGTTTTGAATCTGACCTCCGCATCTGTATGAGGAATTAGTGAAGGTTGCCGCCTTTTAATGAAATTATTTAATTTAATTACAGTGCATCTCTATAATTTACACATGCATTTAATACACATTTGCTTTCCATTAAAAAAAACTAAACAAAACATAGGTAATCATAATGTTACTACTCAACTTCAATGAAATCATAGCACACTGATAATATTGCTATTGCTAAGTTCATTTAGTTAATATATGTGCAATTAAATGTATAAATGGTCTGTCTATATGTCTATCTGTCATTGGTTCATTTGTTTGTTCATTAGTTTGTTCGTTCATTCCTTCTCTCTGCCATGAACTGGCCTCCACAGCGTCCAGACCTGAATATATTAAAGATAGTATGGGATTACTTGTACAAACAGACAGACAAACAAACAATGAATGAATGAATGAATGAATGAATGAATGAATGAACAATAGACATATAGGCCATTCGTTTGTTCATTCATTCATTCATTCATTCATTGGAACAAATCTAAATCTAAAACTAAAACTGAACTTGCGAAAACATGATGAAAACCTGATATACTGTTCCCAGAACAGTTTCCCCAAAAGTATTCAAGAGTTTGCTTAGCACCAAGAGAGTTTACAAAAAATAAATCAAATAACTTTATTTTCTATTTGAGAAGGCCGCAGGCCGAGTGCCTTTGCGTCCCACCAGTGCTGATATACAGCCATATCGCACTGCTGCGAGTGAGATATTGCGTTTATACAACAGTCCAACGGCACAATCGTGTTAATAAAAAAGAAAATCAAACACGGAGAGTCTAAAAACCCTTTTGTATTAGGAACTACTTTCTTCCGCCATTCATTCACATCTGCAGCTGACGTCAGAACAGCAGAAGCCGCTACTAATTCACCAACATCACTTTAGAGCTAGTATTTGAATGATTCTCTAGCGTAAGTGATGACAAAACAGGTGATTTTGCTGACATATTAAGATTATAAGGCTGAACGTGACATGAAATGCCATCCATCTACAGAGATATCTCCCAAGATTATTACAGTCTACAGTATTTCTCTGTTGCAATCAGGATATAACAATAATTACCCCGAAAAAAGCAGCACAATCATTACCAGATTGCTGTTGTGTTTGCGATAAGAAAAAACACTAAACACATGTGGCCATTTTTTCTTTCTTTCTGCCAACACAACACACATTCCTGATATGCGAGTCCCATCTCACATTCAATACACTACAATTATATGGTATAAATACAGCACTACAACATGCAAAAGAGAGAGATCGACTTAGAATATCACTTACCAGTTTAATAATGATTTGATCAGCTGTAGTTAGAAATTACGCTGTTTTAATCTTCTAAGGGCTTATTATGTGGTCCTGTCGCCGTCTTGTGGATGGACAACGTCAACCGTCTTTGGTCTACTCAGTATGGCAGGCTAATGGCCGCCGACGCGCTGTCTATATTATAAATTATAAATGTTTTAAAATAGGCACTATTCTTATAAATAAAGAGCATAGTTGCAATCTAAACAACTACATTCTCGACTAAAAAAGCCTCAAAAGTACATTATGTTGCCCAAAAGGAGCAATATTTGTCAAACTGTAGAGTGTCCTCAGCTTGTTGCTGTATGTGGGCGAAGTAGGGTGAAGGGTGAAGAGGCGGGTCGAGTGCTGTTACTGGCAAAATATTGCACGGCTATCAGCCAATCAGATTCAAGAACCAGACAGAACTGTTGTATAAATATATAGGGCGGTGCGGTGGCGCAGTGGGTAGTGCTGTCGCCTCACAGCGAGAAAGTCGCTTGTTCGAACCTTGGCTGGGTCAGTTGGCATTTCTGTGTGGAGTTTGTATGTTCTCCCCGTGTTTGCGTGGGTTTCCTCCGGGTGCTTCTGGTTTCCAAAGACATGCTGTATAGTTGAATTGGGTAAGCTAAATTGTCCGTAGTGTATGTGTGTGAATGGGAGTGTATGGGTGTTTCACAGTGATGGGTTGCGGCTGGAAGGTCATCCGCTGAGTAAAACATATGCTGGATAAGTTGGCGGTTCATTCCGCTGTGGTGACCCCAGATTAATGAAGGGACTAAGCCGAAAAGAAAATGAATGAATGAATGAATGAATATGCGCAATAAACAGATGCCCTTCCAGCTGCAACCCATCACTGGGAAACATCCATACACACTCATTCACACACATACACTACGGACAATTTAGCTTACCCAATTCACCTATACCACATGTCTTTGGACTTGTGGGGAATGTCGTAGTTGCCGACCTTCTAATCAATTAGACACTATCAGACTGGAGGTTTTGGATACCAGAAAGTAGACTTTATTCACATAATAAAGCTGAGATGTCTGAAAACAGCCCTTCAGGACAACCTGAAGTCTCCCCTAGACAATCTTAAGTGTTTTGTCTCCAACATCCTGCTTTTATACAGATTTTCGTCACACACCTCTGTGTTCCTGTGACCATCTTAGGAAGTCTTTACTGAAAGGTCATGTATATGTTTAGGTGGTCATGTTATCCTTGGCTCTCAGCCATCTGGCTAAGATTAAGGCTTACACAGTGTTCCCTTTGTTAAATTCTAGTATGGTTATAATGGTTTACATACATTGTTATGATGGTATATTAACTTGATAATATGTTACTCACTCTAATGCTTCTGACACATATAGCTTCATATGAGTATTTAACCTATATAATGAGTGATTTACATATTCAGTTATTTTACATATTCAGTTATTCTCTAGCTTCTCATAGTTGCTCCTGCTCTTCTACAGGCTGCTCATCTTACACAAAAACTGTTTTAGCCTGGCTCATGCCTGGCTCATGTTCACTGCATACTTTAGAGAACAATACAAACTGCTTCACACTTGGAGAATAAAGAATCTTCGTCAGGGAAACCGGAGCACCCAGAGGTAACCCACACAAACATGTGGAGAACATGCAAACTCCACACAAAAACGCCAACTGACCCAGGCGAACGTGCTACCCACTGCACCACCATGCAGCCCATGAATATATATATATATATATATATATATATATATATATATATATATATAAAATTTTATTTCTTTGTTTGTTTGTTTTTGTCTAAAACTTTTGCACAATATACATATATAAGTAAATATAAGTAAATAAAATGTTTTTTCTATGTATGTATGATTTATAGATTTGTCTTTGACTAACACAGCATGTGTTATGCATATTTTTTTCTTATGCTTTAACAAATACATTTGCAAACTTTACTGAACGCATGCACACACACACACACACACACACACACACAGACACGCACACGCACGCACATGCACACATATATACTTGTCTGTATATGCGGTTATAGGAACTATTCTATTGCCTAACTCATCACAACCACACAATGACAGCTTTTTTATGTTTTAAAAAATAACATTATTTATGGCGACGCGGTGGCGCAGTGGGTAGCATGTTCGCCTCACAGCAAGAAGGTCGCTGGTTCGAGCCTCGGCTGGGTCAGTTGGCATTTCTGTGTGGAGTTTGCATGTTCTCCCCGTGTTCGCGTGGGTTTCCTCCGGGTGCTCCGGTTTCCCCCACAAGTCCAAAGACATGCGGTATAGGTGAATTGGGTAAGCTAAAATTGTCCGTAGTGTATGTGTGTGAATGAGTGTGTATGAATGTTTCCCAGTGATGGGTTGCAGCTAGAAGGGCATCCGCTGCATAAAAAACGTATGCTGGATAAGTTGGCGGTTCATCCCGCTGTGGCGACCCCAGATTAATAAAGGGACTAAGCCGAAAAGAAAATGAATGAATGAATGACATTATTTAGATTTTTTATCATCTAATTCACAAAGACATGTTCTCACAATACATGTTCTTTTGGGGCAGTATGTTTTCCTCTTGACCTCTGGCCGATATATAATGTTACGTGTCTCAGATTCTGAGTGGTTGTCCAGAGTGGCTTTAGTAATAACAGTGGAAGATTGCTTACATTAGCAGGAAGTCTCTTGCCCTTAGATCAAACTTTATAAGCACACTGAAGTGTCCCGGTTTTCCCATAGACCCTGCTGTCCTCCCAGTTCCCCCTCATTAGACCAGATGCTTGTATTAAACCTCTGTAAACGCTGACAGTATTGCCATCTCAGCACTTCTTTTTAGGATTCCCAGCATGTAACATTTCTCAGGAAGTCAAGGGGTGCAGTTGCGTCTGTTTATGTGAGTGTGTTAATATTTTCACCTCCGTGTTCTTATCGTCTATTTATTATTCTCTGCATGAAGAGAGAGATAATGAAGATATGAGAAATTAATGACAATGAGCCCTCGCTGGATTGTTCAGTGTCGAACAAGGAAAGTCATGTGTTTCTTGTGCCCTCTCAGCTTGTTAATAAAAACATTGATATTCTAATTTATAAAAGGTGAATTAAGTGACATAAAGTGATATGTATTGAATTTAAGACATGGAAAATGAAAAAAAAAAAAGAAGTAATGTGTTTCCAAATCATTTTATTTTGTACTACATTCTGTCATGCAAAGCCTTTCTGTAAAATTGTTGTGCATTCTTAGTGTCACTGTGAATATAATTTCTGATATACAGCTATGGAAAAAAAAAAAATATATATATATATATATAGGCGTCACGGTGGCGCAGTGGGTAGCATGTTTGCCTCACAGCAAGAAGGTCGCTGGTTCGAGCCTCGGCTGGGTCAGTTGGCGTTTCTGTGTGGAGTTTGCATGTTCTCCCCGTGTTCGCGTGGGTTTCCTCCGGGTGCTCCGGTTTCCCCCACAGTCCAAAAACATGTGGTATAGGTGAATTGGGTAAGCTAAATTGTCCGTAGTGTATGTGTGTGAACGAGTGTGTATGGATGTTTCCCAGTGATGGGTTGCAGCTGGAAGGGCATCCGCTGCGTAGAACATATGCTGGATGAGTTGGCGGTTCATTCCGCTGTGGCGACCCCAGATTAATAAAGGGACTAAGCCGAAAAGAAAATGAATGAATGAATGAATGAATATATATATATATATATATATGGTTTTGTGTTTGGGTTTTACTAAACAATAAAATCAAAACATGGAAAGAAAAAGATGACATGCTTTCAGACAAGTTTATATTAATTTATACTAAGTGTGTGTTTGTGTGTGTTTTATATTGGGATAAAAAAAAAAAAATGACATATTTTCAGACTTATAAGTTTAAGTTGTATTTATGTTATATAAATATTATTAGTATTACTCCAGATGAGTTTTTAAGAAAAAATAATGTAATAACATTAAAATAACAAAAAAAATGTAATAGCAATGCTTTTCAAGCACAGACAAATTGAAATATTTGTTTTTCTGACTAGCTGTCATTTTCTGCAGAAAAATGATAATAATTTGGGAAATAAATTGGCAGAAAACATTTAATTGAACAAATATTAACACTTTACTCAAAAACATACCTAATAAATATATTGTTGAAAGCAAAAATAAAAGCCTTCATTTTAGTTTCAAAATCATTGAAAGACATTTTCTAAAAGGCACTATCTTCATAATCGTACCATATATTTGAAGGTTAAACAGCTGCATTTTCACCTAAAATTTGTTGGACATCTTGAAATATGAACTATTACAAAAAGTATTAATATGAACTATTAAAAATAATGCACACATCTTCATTCTTGCTTTGTATCAAGCATTTAGTCACCAACCATATCAAATTAAGTTAACATTCAGAGTTAGCATTTTTAAACTCTCACTTGGGATTCATATTTTAGAGTTTGGCATGGTCTACGTGCCGACTGACCACATAAGCCGCATGTTATATCTCTGTTAGCCCAAGTCTCTTTTTCTACTTCCATCCTGCAAGAGTGGAGTGGACAGATGAGGGAGGATCAACATCCAGAGTGATGAATGTCTTTAGATGGAAGAGTCATGCAGGATGTCCTTGACTTTAATCAAAACTATTTGTTTTTTTTTTCTGTCTCTGTTTTTTTATATTTTTTTTAGCTGGGCTGTTGTGGCATCTCTTCGCTCATGTCCACTGATAGCTTGACTTTAACGACATCATTCATCAGAGAAAGTGGGCTGTGCTGTGTTTCAGAGCTGTGTGCTACGTTTTGAAATCATTTAGTGTTTTTTGAGGAATATTGTGAGATTTTCAAAAGATGCTGAAACCAGGCACTTGCTAATTTTGCTAAAAAAAAATAAAAGGAAATACAAAGTAATTTAATTTAATTTGATAAATAAACACATAAAGACTTATTAAAAACTGAAACAATAACACTTAAGAATTGTAAACATCCACATTTATTTATTTATTAATTTATTTATTTACTTATTTCTAAACTTCAATCGGACTTTGTCAATATATATATATATATATTTATATAGTTATTTTTTTTTTCAGTTCATCTCATATTTGTTTTTATAATTTTATACATTATTTTTATATATCTTCATATTTTTACATTAAAAATATGCAAAATATGGGGCAACATGGTGGCTCAGTGATTAACACTGTTGCCTCACAGCAAGAAGGTCGGTAGTTCGAGTCTCGGCTGGGTTAGTTGGCATCTCAGTGTGGAGTTTGCATGTTCTTCCCGCATTTACGTGGGTTTTCTCTGGGTGCTCTGGTTTCCCCCATAGTCTAAACACATGCGGTACAGGTGAATTGAATCAACTATATTGGCCGCAGTGTATGTGTGTGAATATGAGAGTGTATGGGTGTTTCCCAGTAATGAGTTGTGGCTGGAAGGGCATTAGCTGTGTAAAACATATGCTGGATATGTTGGCAGTTTCTTTTCGCTGTGGCGACCCCTGATAAATAAAGGAACTAAACCGAAGGAAAATGAAATTAAATGTAAAATATGAACAAACCAAAAATGCATCTATTATTATTATTATTATTATTATTATAATTGTTATTATTGTTCATTCATTTTCTTTTTGGCTTAGTCCCTTTATTAATCTGGGGTCTCCACAGCAGAATAAACCGCCAACTTATCCAGCATATGTTTTATGCAGCGGATGCCCTTCCAGCTGCAACCCATCACTGGGAAACATCTATACACACTCATTCACACACATACACTACGGACAATTTTTAGCTTACCCAATTCACCTATAGCGCATGTCTTTGGACTTGTGGGGGAAACCGGAGCATCCGGAGGAAACCCACTCGAACACGGGGAGAACATGCAAACTCCACACAGAAATGCCAACTGACCCAGCTAGGGCTCGAACCAACAACCTTCTTGCTATGAGGCGATTGTGCTACCCACTGCACCACCGTGCTGCCCATTAAAATGATTATTATTATTATTATTATTATTATTATTGTTGTTGTTGTTATACTTTTATACAGACCAAATCAAGCACCTCAAGATAAAGCAATGCAATTAAACCTTACAATACTACCTTTAATAATATAGAGCAAAGAGTTCGACCTGTGCTTGAACCTTATCATATTCAAATTTATCACAGCTTCCCAAAAATGTATTTTATTTTGTAAAACATTGAATGTGTAAAAGCTTGTCAGATCTATGATGTACAATATGTGCTTTGTTGGTGTGTTATCATTTAGTGCCTTTATAAATAGCACAAGTCCAACCTAAGCATCGTCTGATGTAAACAGAAAATAACCGTGAAAGCCAAGACACACTCGACCCGCAGGATTTAGCGATCAAACATTTATGGCTTATCAAGCAGATCAGAAAGTCAGAAGTAAAAATGTGATGAATATGGAAGATATTATCCCATTGTAATGTAGCCATGTGTATGTCGTCAGTGCATGACCTTGATGAACACACAGGATCTGTTTTCAGTCAGACACAGAACATTAGAAATGACTACTCTCTTTTCAAAGAAATCAGAATATCCTTCTACAACTACAATGCATCCTTCAATCATCTCTGAGGTACACAGTTTACTTCTCTGAGCAGCTCGAGCACACAGTGTCTAAACAGAGGAGAGTGATTTATGTAGCCTACAGTCTGAGATAACTGTTTATCAGTACCAAACTATGGGAGGACTGCTTTATACAAGCCAAAAACACTCATACGATTTTTTTTTTATACATGTCTTTAAAGTTCCCACATAAAGGAAAGCAGGACTAGTTGAGAAATTCCCACGTTTGTCAAGCTGAACCTCTACAGACCACAAAGAGATTGTTGTAGAGTGTTTTTTCTTTCCTCCCATGTGAGTTTCTTTTGGTCACCTTTGTGAAAGGATCAGTGCTCTTTTAAGAACTGACAAAGGTTTTTCCTAACATCTAAAATTACATAAATATGCATAAGTCAATGAAATTAAATTGCAATGCCATAAAAGACTATTCCCACCAAAATTATTATTATTTTAATGTTGCATTTACAATCATCCAAAGGTCTGATGTTTATTTATTCTCACCACTTCTTTTTTTTTTACTGAAAATACAGTATTTTTTTCAGAATTCATTTCTTCTTCATTTAATTTCTTTCTCTTTTTATTAGTTTTTAGCATTGTGGGGAAAATAACTCACCTACTCACCTTTTGTTGGACAAGCTCTACATTTCTATCTTTGACGTCTACCGAACTGTTTCAATGAGGATCAAGTGCAACAGAGTTTAGTATGCCCAATTTAATATTTAACATTGAGTGAACCAACAACTTTTTTTTTTTGCATTTACATTCATTCATTTAGTAAACACTTTTATCTAAAGCACTTACAAGTGTGGATAGAAGATGCCATGAGAGAGTAAAAGTATATAAATGCTATAACAAATCTAAGTCTAGTTCCCCCATACATGTATATATATTCAATATCTTCCAATGACTTCCCTAATTATCCTATCTTGACCAGTTAACCTAATTAACCAAGTTAAGACTTTAGATTGAACTTTAAATTCAATGCTACACTGTAAAATAATAAAGCCGCAAAATTCACAATAAAAAAGGAAAATGTGTTACAGTAAAAAAATTTAAAATTGTCAATTTTAAAATAAATCGTTAACTTATAGTCATACATCAATGTTTTGAAGTACTCACATCTACACAACGTACCTTTGCTACACAGACAAAAACACAACCGTAAGCAGGTGTGGATGAGAAAGTCGTATAATGGACCAATGATCTTCACAAACAACTTTTTAATGCAATACACATTATATATGAACATTACATGTAACAAAACTTGAATGTACATAAATGATGAGAAAAAGAAAACAAAACCTAAACAGAACTGCCGTAATGTTAACAAAACAGCATAAAAAGTGTCATGCAGGGATTTCTGGGAAAGTGAATTCATTATTCACCATATATATATTAAGGATTTTTACTGTAGCAATTTACCAGTTGTTGTTTTTTTTACATGTTTTGCAGTGTAGTATCTTGCTAAATAACTAGTAAATGATTACGTGCTGTCATCATGGCAAAGACAAAATAAATTAGCTATTAGAAATCATTAAAACTATTATGCTTAATTTGTTGAAAAAAAAAATCATCTCCATTAAACAGCACTTAAGAAATATTTTTAAAAGGATTACAATTTCCCAGGAGGTGTAATAATTTTGCCTATAACTGTATTTTTGTCCAAGAGATGTGTTTACTTAATTCGTATGCTCTTTTATATATTTTTTAAAGGGTGTAAAATGTTTGGTTTTTTTGTCATCCCAAAGCACAAACCACCACATAAAAATATTTGTAATCAAATCTGAGAAATGTATGTCAGTCCATGGAATTTCTTTTCACCCAAAACTTGACATTTCAAAACATTGAAGTGGTGTAATCCAATATTTCAAAATAATAACTGCTTTACACAATGAAAATATAACATTTTGAGTTTTATTCACATGTAATCATTCATCAGCAAATAATATTTACAGCATTCAGTTTTCGCCATGGAAGCGCAATCATACATGATTGACAAACAAAAACCACTGAGATAAATTTTTGTTATTCATGAAATAACAATTGTATTATGTTTCACGAGCATTTTATTGTAAGCATTATTTCTAAAAGCTCACACAAAAAGTTATTTTTTGTGATAAAATGTGGCTTTAGGACAATATTTTCAAAGCAGCACATGTATCTTTTAATCCCTTTCAGCAGCAAATCTACATACTGTCAAAGAGTGTCAAGTCCATATCAAGCAGAGAAAATCCAACCTGGAAGGAGGGCAGGTGGAAAAGAAGCAGCAGGCGGAAAAAAAATGTGTGCCATGCTGTGCGTTCCTGAACAAACACTCATGGTGAAGGGGTCGGCATGCCAGGGCTTGACAAACAAATGACAGGAAATGACAGACTTTGAGGAAACACCTCAGCACAACCTGATGCTAATCGGAGCAAGACTGTGGATGTGGCAGGCCTGCTATCACCAATCTCTCAGCACTGGAGGCAACTCATATGGAGAAAACGCTTTACATCCTTGTCATTTTGAACAAACAACACCTCCAAACACCAGATAGGGCACCTCTCGTCAGCTCTGTCTGATCTGATCTGTCAATCAATCGCAGAGTGTGTATATGTGTGTGTGTGTGTGCGCGTGTGTGCGTCAAGATGGAATTAAAAAGGAAACTAGCAAGGGTGAACAATAAGAAACGCACAGATGCTGGATGTGCACACCTGTTCATTATCTTATTAATCATAAGACTTCGGATGCTATTCTACCTTACAGAGAAGGGTGGTGTCCTTTTTAGGCGCATCAGAGACTGTGTAATTCAAACGTCAGTGTCATTTAAAAATGTCAGTACTAATGCATTTGGTAAAGGCTTACATTTCTAAGTATATTCAGTTAATATTACATTTGAATAGGTCTATTTCATGGTGTACACCTATAAATAAATAAATAAATGAATGAATGAATGAATGAATGAATAAATAAAAATAAATAATATGGCTTGGTTGTCCACATATTATCCAAATTTGGCTTGAAACAACCTAGTGTTTTTTAGAGCAATAAACATTTTTTGTATGACTTCCTGTGACTTTGTTTCCCTTTTTTTGTTTGTGTTCAGGTGACATTCAGTGAAATGGTCCAGACATTTATTTTTTTTTGTTCACAAGTAAAATATATATATTTTTTCTTTTTGGCATTTTTCAAATAAGTTCATTAGGGGACTTTTATCATGAATATACAGTTTGTCAGAGGTCATTCAGTGTAACAGCATCAAGAATATATAATAATAATAATAATAATAATAATAATAATAATAATAATAATAATAATAATAATAATAATAATAATAATAAGTGCTCAGCATAAATGAGTACAGCCTTCACAGATCTCTCTATGATAAATATGTATCTTATAAACAGGAAACATGAAGAGAAAGAAAAAACAAAACATTTATTTATTTAGTTGTTTCTTTAGCTATTTCTTTAGTTATTTATTTGTTTATTTGTTTGTACTATATTTCTATTCCTAATGATTTTAGGTCAACAAACTGTTACTCTAATGTGTATACCATAATTGTTTAATGAAATAGTTTTGTTAAAACTGCACCAACAAATATTGCCTGCATTCACTAAGAAATGGACAATAATGGGTGTTGTTCAATAGTTTTAGGACAACTCTTATGAAAGGTTTTCATCCACTTTAAATGTTGACTACTGTAAATACACACATATAATTCCACCCATTCATAATGTGGTAACTTAAATTATAAAACCTTAACCATAACCATAAGTTTTATTTTATTATAGATTGATTTTAAATATGGCATTTTTGTATAATTTTTTATATGTGTGTGAATGCTTATATCACATGCATGTTATTAATGGACTAAAGCCAACAACCATAAATATGCAACTATACATTTTAATATGAAAAGCTCTCATCAGTTTCATGCATCCCTTGTTTCTGGGCGTTGGTGGATTGGACCTTGGGATTGGACCTTGCTTGCGACGTGCAGCCTAACGTGTAAGTGTGTGTGTGGGTGGGTGGCCCAAGTGCCTCTCTTAATTCAATCATCCCCTCCTCTCAGCTTGCTTTTTTATTCCAATTTGATTAGCAGAGCTAAAGCCATCACAATTCCACCCAGACAAAATGAATGCTTGTATTAATCCCACAATTTCCATTTAAAATGCGGAGCATTGACTTGATTAATAAGGGGGCCGATACTGAATAATTACGCTGCAAACACGGGCTATGGGTGAGAGCGCAGCTGGGGTTGCTTACAGATGCCCTATGGGATCTCAGAGGGGTCAAACCAAAGCAATGGCCATGACTGAGGAGATGAATCAGTTAGCCAATCTTTTCGACAATTAACAAGCTGTGGCCCTTGTATTAATTTGCTGCCCCTGGAGTGGAGCCTGGTCAGATGTGTCAGGGTCAAGGGTTAGAGGTCGAGAGCACAGGTCAAGCCCACTGATTTGCCCTTGCAAAATCAAAAGAGAAAAATAAGCACATTACATCGAATCGCATTACCCAAGCAGAGCAACCCATATCCCATATAGATGCCTTGCAAATTAACATTCGGATATGAATGGGTGAGGTGTGAACATGAAAGGGAACATTCTGAGAGCGTTTAATTAGTGGTGATCAATCTAGGTGCACTGTGTTTGAGCATTCAATAAAGTGGAATCGATGGCTGCCAGGACAAACAAAGCAGGTGTTCTTAGCGGAGGGATTATAGGTTAACATTTATTCGGAGGAGATATTGTAATGCTCGACCTGCCAGGTGTAATATTAAACTGCACAATCCATCGCCATCCATTAGAAGTGTCCCATTGATCCTCAGGTCATCAATATTTTGCTTTGCTGGGGTGCATTTCGTTCCATCTTGCCTGCTTTATCGAATGCTTCCTGGCTTGTTTTGATAGGCATTTTGTAGATGGGCTACTCTTTTGCACGACACATGTGCAGTTTCTACATTGAACCCTTTGGCAACCCCTTGTCTTACACTATAGCCACCATGATTATAATGATTACAATGTACACACTGCTCTAATGTGTCCATTCTTTCTCCACTTAATAGCCAAGGTTCAAGTAGAGTTCAAATCCCTTCACACTTTGTGGCAATCACCTCACCGGGGTCAAAATTGAAGCTCACGGGCCATTTTTCAATAACGCAGCCATGATCGTCAGCATTATTGACCTCGTCCAGGCGTTTTCTTCTCACCAGAGCCCAAGCTTCAAAGATGCGGGGTTGTCTCAAGGTTAATTCTGGACAAAACAGTGCAGAGAGTTGTCAAAACGAACATTATTTGAAGGTAGCTAGACTTCCCACTTGGGAATAAGTCAGCTTTTATGTCAGAACGAAAGCATTCCCACATGTTTGAAAATATGCTTAATGCTCCTGGGATCATGTTTCGTGGCAGGCTTCTGAAACCTGCTGCATCGCTCATTGTTAAATGCTGTCTGTGGGGGAAATTAGCCCTGACACTGTTTTTATTATGAAAACACACTTTAGATGGGCCCAGCCTCCCAACTTTACAGCTTTTAAATGGCACTCCCCTGTAAAACTATCGCAGTGTCTCTGTGCCCCCCTTTCACTTTCTCTCTTTCCCTGTGAGTGGCTCTTGCCAAATAGGGGCACATATGTTTCTCTGTAATTAAGGCTCTTGTTATACAGTGCTGCTCCCTTCAAGTAGAAATGATTAACTAATGGAGCGATTGAGGGGAAATTAATAGTTATCTCTTCCTGTCATTGCCCCTCCCTTGGTTTCTTTCCAACTTTCCCTCTATTGAGAAACCTAGGCATTCTGTTGCACAGAGTAATCGATAAACAGTTTGCAGGTGTGACAACATGATGTTAAATGATGTGGACCGAGTGAATGCAAAAATGTATTCATGCAGCTGGATCTGCTACAAAAAACTAAATTACCTTATTAACTGTTATGTTTAATCAGCTGGTTCGAAGGTCATTGTCTTTTGTAACAGTTGTGTATATAAGTGTATTAATAGTCTTATGTTTCATGGGTATAATTTTGGCAATAAAACATATGCAGGAATAGTTGGCGGTTCATTCCGCTGTGGCAACCCCTGATGAATAACGGGACTAAGCTGAAGGAAAATGAATGAATGAATCAGATTCCAGATTTTCAAATAGTTGTATCTTGACCAAATCCCAACCATGCATCAATGGAAAGCTTATTTATTAAGCTTCCGTGTTATTAATGCTATTAATTATTTCAGAAAAATATTGTTAAAATCACAGTATTGTCGCAGTCTTCTTTCAAAAACGTAAAAAACAAAAACAAAAACAAAACAAAACATATAAACATGTTGTTTCCATGCTCCTCCCAACATTTGATTTAGAGCTCAGTTTATGACAAATAATGTGGGCAGTGAACATAAACAAACAGCTTTGCTTTCTGACTATCTGTAGTTATGTTACTCTCCTGACTTAAAGCATAAAGTCACTTCATGGCTCTTTTAGCAATTTTCAGTGTTTCGTCTTCAGTTATGATTCTTTTTTTCCCATAAATTTACCCAGATTAAACATCTTTGACTGAGCCAGCTGTTGAAGACCCGCCACATCACAGCAAGTTCACAAATAAAACAGGCAGAAAAAAAATTCCAGCCAGAAGCAAACAAAGTAGCACAAACAACATATGCTTATACTCTCATGATTTAAGAAGCGGTTCCTCTCTAATACATCTTATCACAGCTGAGTGACACGCTCTGCAACGGTGGCATTTCTCCCATCTGCCGGTGTTGAGCCTACACACTCATTACGAGACAGAGTAAGACAGCACTGTTGCACCCTGGGTCTGTTTGTGTGTATGCGTGTGTGTGTGTGTGTGCGTGTGCGTGTGTGTGTGTGCGTGTGTGTGTGTGTTTATGTGTCTGAGTGTGTGAGAGAGTGAGAGAGACCTTTGCACATTTGATATACCTTGACATACCTTGATATGTTTGAGAAAATAAAAAATAAGCACCTCAGCTCTCAGAACATAGTAAACATAGTAAGTGTATTTATGCACGCACACTATAATATGTTGTTTTACTCCATAGAAATCCATTTTTCATTTTTGCTCTGTGACAACAGCCATTAGACAATTTTGTAAAATCATGTTCTATTAATTCATTTAGTAATTTCCCTAGTCTAAATGGTTAGGGCTAAGGATAGGACTAGGGTTAGGGTTAGAACTAGGGTTAGGGTTAGGGCAATGGATAGGGTTAGAGTTAAGGGTTAGGGTTAGGACTAGGGTTAGGCTTAGGGATAGAGATAGGGTTTGGGCTTAGGTTAGAGCTAGGATTAGAGATAGGCTTATGGTTAGAGCTATGATTAGGGTTAGGTCTAGGGTTAAAGTTGGGGTTAGTGTTAGGTTTAGGTTAAGGTTTAGGGTTAAGGCTAGGGTTTGGGTTTGGGTTCGGGCTATGGCTATGACTAGGTTTATGTTTATGTATATGTATATGTTTATTTTTATGTTTATGCTTATGGTTAGGGCTAAGGCTAGTGTTATGGCAAGGCTTGGGGTTAGGGCTAGGTTACGGTTGGGGTTAGGACTAGGGTTAGGGCAAGAGTTAGGTTTAGAGCTAGATTTAGGATTAGGGTTTGATTTAGGGTTAAGGCCAGAGTTAGGTTTCGGTTAGGGTTAGAATTAGAGTTGGGGCTACTGTCAGGGTTAGGTTTAGGGTTATGACTAGGACTAGAGATATGGATAGGCTTAGGATTAGAGCTAGGTTTAGGGTTAGGGTTATGGATAGGGTTAAGGTTAGGGCTAGAGTTAGGGCTAGGGATAGGGCTAAGACTAGGAATAGGGTTAGGGTTATGATTATGGTTAGGGTTAGGGCTACGGTCAGGATTAGGTTTACGGCTAGGGCTAGGGTTCAGGTTCAGGTTAGGTTTATGTTTAGGGCTAGGGTTATGGTTAGGGCTAGAGTTAGGGTTATGGCTATGGCTAGGTTTAGGTTTAGGTTCATGTGTATGTTTATGCTTAGGGTTAGGATTAGGGTCAGGCCTAAGGCTAGGGCTAAGGCTAGTGTTATGGCAAGGGTTCGGGTTAAGGTTAGGGTTGGGGTTAGGACTAGGATTAGGGCAAGGGTTAGGGTTAGAGCTAGATTTAGGATCAGGGTTAGATTTAGGGTTAAGGCTAGAGTTAGGGCTAGGTTTAGGGTTAGGGTTGGGGTTAGGGTTATGGCTAGGGTTAGGGATAAGGATAGGCTTAGGTTTATGTTTAGACCTAGGGTTAGTGTTAGAGTTTGGCTTAGAGTTAGGGTTAGGTTAGGTTTAGGGCTAGGGTTAGTGTTAGGTTTACAGCTATGGTTAGGATTAGGTTTACTTCACAATAGACACGAATTCGCGTCATGGGAGGGGCTTCTGTCTGCCCAGTGGCTTTAGCTTCTTTGCTAAATGGCTAACATGGATTTTATTGAGAGAATAGCTTTGTTTATGTGCATTCTTGAAGACTGAAAAACAGCGTTGATTCGTTTGGAGCTGTGTCTGAATCTACTAGATCCATTCAGAGGTGCACCCAGCTCTGTGAGTTCATAAACTCCTACAGAAACTATCCCTAGAAGATGGAAGCTTTCAGCGGTGCTTCCGACTGAGCCCAGTTTGATGAACTGTTGTTCGGTGTCGACTGGAGGATTTTCCCTCGTGACACCAACAACAGGCGCTGTGTCATATTCACGCCCCTACAAAAGAAAGCTTGTGATTGGTTAACGCGGCGTGAATGTCCGCTGAAGTTCAGATTTTCCAACTCGATTCAGATTAAATCACCCGCGCTTGACGCTTCTTTCGCATCTGGTGTGAACACAGCATAAGGTTAGGGTTACAGTTAGCGTTAGAGCTAGGGCTAGGGTAAGGATTAGGGCTAGGGTTAGGTTTAGGACTATGGTTAGGGTTATGTTTTGGGCAAGGGCTAAGGTTAGGGCTTGGGCTGGGACTAGGGCTAAGACTAAGTTTAGGGTTAGGCTCAGGGCTAGGGTTAAAGTTAAGATTAAGGTTAAGGTTAAGGTTAGGGTTAGGACTAGAGCTAGGGTTAGGGATAAAGTTAGGGTTAGGGATAGGGTTACGGTTAGGGCTAGAGCTAGGGTTAGGCTTAGGACTAGGGTTAAGGTTAAGGCTATGGCTAGGGTTAGAACTAGGGTTAAGTTTAGGGCTGGGGTCAGGACTAGGGCCAGGGGTAGGGTTAGGGTTAGAGTTTAAAGTTAGGTTAGGTTAGGTTTAGGTTTAGAGCTAAGGTAAGGGTTAGAGCCAGGGTTAGGATTAGAGTTAAGATTAGGATTAGGGTTGGGGTTAGGACTAGGGTTAAGGCTAGAGCTAGGGTTAGGGTTAGGGTTATGGTTAGGGCTAGGGTTAGGTTTAGGGTTAGTGCTATGGTTAGGACTAGGGCAATGCTAAAGTTATGGTTAGAGCTAGGTTTAGAGTTTAGGGTTTGGTTTAGAGTTTAAGTTTAGGTTTAGTTTTAGGGTAAGAGTTAAGGTTAAGGTTAGGATTCGGGTTGGGGTTAGGACTAGGGTTAGGGCTAGAGCTAGGGTTATTGTTAGGGCTAGGGTTAGGTTTACGGTTAGTGCTATGGTTAAGGCGAGGGAAAGGCTACGGTTAAGGTTAGATCTAGGTTTAGGATAAGGGTTAGATTTAGGGTTAAGGCTAGGATTAGGCTTAGTTTTAGGTTTAAGGTTAAGGTTAGGGTTAGAGTTAGAGTTATGGCTAGAGTTAGGGTTAGAGTTAGGGTTAGAGTTGGGGCTAGGCTTAAGGTTAGTGCTAGGGTAAGGGTTAGGGCTTAAGTTACAGTTATGGTTAGGGCTATGATTAGGGTTAAGTTTAGGGTTTGGGTTCGGGTTAGGGATAGAAATAGGGCTAAGACTAGGGATAGGGTTAGGTTTGGGCTAGGGTTAGGTTTTGGCTTAAGGTTAGGTTTTGGGCTAGGGTTAGGATTAGGGCTAGTGCTAGTGCTAGGGTTAGGGATAAAGTTAGGGTTAGGGATAAGGTTACAGTTAGGGTTAGGGATAGGGTTATAGTTAGGGGTATGATTAGGGTTTGGGCTAAGGCTAGGTTTAGGGCTAGGGCTAGGTTTAAGGTTAGGCTTAGGACCAGGGTTAAGGTTAAGGCTACGGCTAGGGTTAGAACTAGAGTTAGGTTTAGGGCTAGGGTCAGGGCTAGGGCCAGGGGTAAGATTAGGGTTAGAGCTCAAGTTATGTTAGGTTTAGGGCTAAGGTAAGGGTTAGGCTAGGGCTAGGGTTAGGCTTGCGGCGAGGGCTAGGGTTCGGGTTTGGGTTCAGTTTAGGCTTAGGTTTATGTTTAAGGCTAGGGTTAGTGTTAGGGTTTGGCTTAGGGTTAAGGTTAGGTTAGGTTTAGGGCTAGAGCTAGGGCTAGAGTTAGGTTTAGGGTTCGGTTTCAGGTTCAGATTAGGCTTAGGTTTATGTTTAGGTCTACGGTTAGTGTTAAGATTTGGGTTAAGGTTAGGTTAGTTTTATGGCTAGGGTTAGGGTTAGGGCTAGGACTAGGGTTAGAGTTAGAGCTAGGGCTAGGGTAAGGATTAGGGCTAGTGTTAGGTTTAGGGTTAGAACTATGGTTAGGGTTATGTTTAGGGCAAGGGCTAGGGTTACGCGTAAGGGTAAGGATAAGGTTAAGGGTTAGGGTTAGGGTTAAGGCTAGGGTTAAGTTTAGGATTAGGGTTAGGATTACGATTAGGGCTAGGGTTAGGATTAGGGCTAGGGTTAGGTTTACGGCTAGGGCTAGGGTTCGGTTTCAGGTTAGGTTTATGTTTATGGCTAGGGTTAGGGTTTGCCTTAGGGTTAGAGTTAGGGCTAGGGGTAGGGTTATGGCTAAGGTTAGGGTTATGGTTATGGTTATGGTGAGGGTAAGGGTAAGGGTAAGCTTACGGTTAAGGCTTAGGGTTATGGTAAGGGTAAGCTTAAGGTTAAGGGTTAGGGCTGAGGCTAGGGTTAGGGTTAGAGTTAGAGTTAGGGCAAGGGTTAGGGTTAGATTAAGTATTAGGGCTAGGGTAAGGGTTTGTTTTAGGGTTAGGACTAGGGTTAGGGTTATGTTTAGGGCAAGGGCTAAGGTTAAGGTTAGGGTTAGGACTAGAGTTAGGGTTAGGGCTAAAGTTAGGGTTAGGGATAGGACTAGAGTTAGGGTTAGGGTTATAGTTAGCGATATGATCAGGGTTAGGGCTAGGGCTAAGGCTAGGTTTAGGGCTAGAGTTAGGGCTAGGGTTAAGGTTAAGGCTACGACTAGGACTAGGGTTAAGGTTAGAACTAGGTTTAGGGCTAAGGTAAGGGTTAGGGCCAGGGTTAGGATTAGAGTTAGGGTTAGGATTAGGGCAAGGGTTAGGTTTAGGGCTATAATTAGGGGTAGTCTATAGTTAGGGCTAGGGCTAGGGCTAGGGTTAGGTTTAGGTTAATGTTAAGGTTAATGTTAATATTAAGGTTAAGGTTCAGGTTAAGAGTTAGGATTAGTGTTGGGTTTAGGACTAGGGTTAGAGCTAGAGCTAGGGTTGGATTATGGTTAGGGCTAGGGCAAGGCTACGGTTATGGTTAGAGCTAGGTTTAGGATTATGGTTAGGTTTAAGGTTAAGGCTAGGGTTAGGTTTAGTTTTAGTTTAAGTTTAAGTTTTTGTTTTAGGTTTAGGTTTAGGGTTAAGGTTAGAGTAAGGGTTAGGGCTAGGGTTAGGATTAGAGTTGGGGTTAGGGTTACGGTTAGGGCTAGGTTTAAGGTTAGGGTTAGTGTTAGAGCTAGGGGTAGGTTTATGGTTAGGTTTAGGACTAGGGTTAGGTTAAAGTTAGGGTTAGGGCTAGGGCTAAGGTTAGGAATAAGGTTAGGTTTAGTAATTCCGACCTCAAATATATAAGCAGCCAATCACTTTTAACCTTTTAACTTTCTAGCCACACCCCAGCAACCAGATTCTGTCGCTAGCAACTGCCCCATTAACTTTGATTAGCTTTGCTATTAAATGCTAATGATTATATCATGCTAGTGACATGCTAACAACATGCTAATTTGTACTGGAAACATGCTAATAACATGCTAATCCATATTAGAAACATGCTAACAACATGATAATATATACTGGAAACATGCTACCAAGATGTTAATCCATAATAAAAACATGCTAACAACATGCAAATCCATAATAGAGTCATGTTAACAACATGCTAATTCATATTGGAAACATGTTAACCGCATGTTCAGTCTGGAAACATGCTTATAGCATGCTAATACATATTATAAACATGCTAATAACATGCTAATTCAAACTGGAAACATGCTAACAACATGCTAATCTATACCAGAAACATGCTAACAACATGCTAATCCATATTATAAATATGCTAGCAACATGTTAATTCATAATCGAGTTCAGAGATATGCTATTGTTGGTTCACAGTTAGTTCGCTGGCTACAGAGCCATGACAAAGTCAGGTCCTACTGTACATCACTGAATACGTCTGACCTTTCCCAACAATGTTAGCTTTGAACCGCGAAACACAAACACCACAAGTAGATTGTAGATGTAGATTACAAAAGAGAATAACGTGTTTAGCATTTTGCTTTGGTTAAAAGCCTCTGTTCTTCTTGTTGGTCATGGAAACCCAACTCCAGTTCCTGATGTAAGCGGTTCTTATTTCAAGACCAGCAGGTTTGGTGCTATTTATGGACAACCTTTCCTGGTTCAGAACTGCTTTCAACCCAGGCTCATTTGAAATACATGCATCAGCCTACATTTTTGCAAAACATAAAATGAGTTGCTTTGGGTACGTTTTGTTGAACGTTTCAGACGACATATCCACTAGAGGACTCGATCTACATTTCTTTGCCAATTTTAGGGTATGTTTTGTTTTATGAGTAAGATACACACCCTTCTTGTGCAGGTCCATGAGAAGGCAGGCTTGTTGTACAGATTATTCTGTGACTACTGTGTATCCTAAAAACAATCAATAGTGTTTTCAAAAGCAAACATAAGAGAAAAGTTGGTATAAGCACGTACAAGTTTAGAACATGCTTTTGTGACAGGTCTACTATGATACAAAACCATTCTGTTTATATAAATAAAAGCCTTTGAATCCTTTGTCCAGACACATTTACTTGCTGTATGTTAATCAGACAAACTGTTTCTATGCTTCTTCTTAGTGCCAACAGTCGAAAAAATCATCAATGAAATCCTTACTATAACCTGCTTTTAGTTTACCTGCAAGTGCTGCATTTGCCATACGGCGAGTCAGATTTTGCTACAATACCAGTAGCCTTTAATTTCAAAATAGTCTTATAAGCTGCAGCACACACTCAAGCATATCTGAACATGCAGAAGTGTTCTGTTCACATTACTTCGTTGAAGTTGTTCATATTAGCTACTTTTCCACATATCCAAATAATTATCTATCTCAGTCACATAGACCTCTGTGTAGTCATATTTGTTAACATAACTGTTTTTTTTTTGTTTTTTTTGCTGGAGGTAGCGCCTCTGCCATCAGATTCTAGTGACAATATTTTACTACTATAGTTACTATAGTATTTTTTGTTTTTCTCTATGTCAAAAGCAGCTGCATAAAATAAAAGTTTTAAATAAAAATTAAACCTTAAAAAAAATAAATACAGAAAAAATTTACAGAAAGCACAACCATTTAGAGGTAATTTCTGGTTAATGATATCACATTTACCAGCATTTTTTAAACTGATATGTAAATAGTGCATTTCCCAAAAAAATTATAATAAAAAAAATAAAAAGAAGGAACATTGTTGCCTATGTGAACAGCGCATTTTTTAATTTTCCGTTAATGCAGCTAAGTAATTTTAAGGATATTGAAAGGTATTAAAGGGGTTAATGATGCACAGTTGTTGGTTATGAATTGAGATCAGAAGTGGGACATTTTAGTGCTGAAATTCATAGATCTGACTTGTTTGGAATGCAGCATTACTTCTAAACCAGCAATGTTTTGGTGCTACTTGAACCACTTTCCCTGGTTCAACGCTGGTGCTTTTGGCGTCAAAATAACTAATCTGAAACTAGGTTCTGACTCTGAACCTGCACTCAAAATGCTCTGGTGGAAGAGAGAGGGATCTTTGTTGGGAGGGAAGGTGTAGGGATATCTGGAGGATCTGCAGAGGAGAATGGGGGTCAGTCTTGTAGCGGCGGTCCCAAAAAGGCCTTAAGCCTGGCTCAAGGGGGCTTATGCAGATACCTTGACCTTTTTACCAGGGACTACATTTCACACCGAAATTACCATTACCATGTGGCTCTCCCCTGAGGTCTGCCGTCAAGTTCCCTCCTCTGGGGTTAAAAGTCATCATGGCATGATATGCTGCCTCGAATGCTAAATAACCGAGACACATGTTAACCCCATTCCTGGTGAAATCCCCATTCAATGCTGCATGGACTAGCTGATGCTGAAGAGAGCTGATGCTGAATGGTTTGATGTTTGGTCTGGGTTGGAATGAACTGAGCCGTAGAGAGTAACATGACTCTAGGATGGCAACTCAACAAATAAGCCATATGAAGTAAAATATTACAAAGATTTAAAGAGGAAGAAATTAGGACATCTTATTTAAGATGTGGTGATGGATTGGAAACAAAACAGTTAAGTTTGCTTCATATTATTTCATTTTACTCACCCTAGAAATCATTAAAAACATAATCAATTGAAAACTAACTATACTTGTAATTGCATTATTGTTATATAGTGTTGTTCATTGCTAATTCTTGTTCACTCGCAGTGCATTAACTAATGTTAACAAGCACACTTTTAATAATGCATAAGTAAATTCTGAACTATGATTAATAAGTGCTGTACTAGTTTTGTTTGTTCTTAGTTTGTCATGCTCATGTTTGTGAGCATCACCTTGTGGTGCCATCACAGAAAGGCTATAAATCATTCATTCATTCATTTTCTTTTTGGCTTAGTCCCTTTATTCATCAGGGGTCAAATGCCAACTGACCCAGCCGAGGGTCGAACCAGCGACCTTCTTGCTGTGAGGCGATTGTGCTACCCACTGCGCCACCATGACGCCCCTAGGCTATAAATCACTTTCCAAAATCTTTTCATTCAATATTCCATGCTGGTGGACTGCGGATTCACTGGTATCCTTCAAACGACAAATAAAACCCTTCTTTTCCAAGAGCAACTGAAGCCCAATGAATAAAACCAAAACCCTTCTTCTCTGTGTATTGCCTCTCCTTGTTGAATCACTGAATACCTCCACAATTGTAAGTTGCTTTGGACAAAAACTGTGCTAAATGACTAAATGCAAATGTTTGTAAATACATTAACTAACTTATTGCCATAGATATACTAGATGTCGCCTGGCCTATTGTTGTCTATTGGAAGGAATGCGTCAATAGAGCCGCCATTTTAGTACAGGGTAGCGCTCCTTTGAAATGAATGCAGGACCAAGGTGCAGTGGAGGACTGTGGCCATCCAGAGCCAGAGATATACACATATATACATATATCTATGATCGAAAATTTTCCCCCGTGGTCAGTACGCAAAAAAATGTAAAAAAAAATGTAATTACGAAAATTATAATTTTACATCACTTTTCTACATCGATGGATAAGTGACAGCACGGGTGATCTAATCCGTGTCCTGAAACACACCCCCTCTCCCGCTTTCACTTCTCATTCTAACGGAGGGAGCGATTCTTTTGTGAATGAATCCCCATTATGAACGACTCATTCACTTAGCCGACAATAACACAAGTTTCTGGCAGCGCAGCGTCTTGTTGTCATATTTCATTTACATTGTTTGCTGATTTTATTCAACAAAACTAGCATAAGCCTAGAATTCAGTGCAAGATTATGCTACTTTGCCTTATGATCAGTGCAGTAAGAGACAGTATTATCATCAATAACGTTACTTGTTGAGCACAAAAGTTTGTAACATGTAAAAAACAAAATCTTACCTATGAAATGTTCTGCCTTTGTGCTTTCTTTTCTTTGTTTGCTCGTTACTACACCCGTAAGCAGCGCTAAAGTCCAGCATCTTCACATTGGCACACTGTCTTGACTAGTGCGGTTAAATGACATTTGTCCTGGGAGCCCTGTACAAATATGGCGGCGCTATTGACGCATGCTGAGGGTCCGTATGCGATATCTAGTGTATATATCTATGACTTATTACAAAGTGTAACCTTGTTGGTATTTCATTCAATCATTTATTTATTTGTTGTACTCTATATCATTTGCTATACACTTTTATCTGGTGCTTTCTAAGACCATGGTGGTTTTTTTGTATCGTTCTTTACCAGCAGTGCTACAGCAACATTAGCATTTATTTGTTTGTTTGTTTGTTGTTTGTTTATAACTAAGTCAACACTTCTGATGCTGTTTAGGTCTCTTTCCATGTACATTATCTTTAATAATAATTCTTAAAATGGTCATTACAAATGTATCTTCTAAGATAGTCTGTAATTATACTGACATTACTTTAAAAAACGATTGCTTTGTCAGCTAAGGCTGATGTTGAGATTCAAGTAATGATATTTCTACCTTTTACCTCCGGTGTGTACAGTCAGCTGGAATGACTATGATGTGTTAAAAACACAAGGAAACAAGAGGCTAAATCTCTCTCTCACACACACACGCACGCACGCACACGCACGCGCACACACACACACACACACACACACACACACACACACACACACACACACACACACACACACACAAACGCACACGCACGCACACACGCACACACCATTTACCGCTTGTTTATTTGTCTTTAATTCTCTCCCAGGTGGGGGTAATCAGAAAGTAGTGACAGCTGTCATTCTGATCTGACCTCCATTGAGCACTGAGTGGCTGTGGCATGATAATTGTGATGTGAGCGAAAGAGAGAGAGAGAGAGAGAGAGAGAGAGAGAGAGAGAGAGAGAGAGAGAAAGAGTAAGAGAGAAACTATTACACCCCTGAGGGCATGATGCCAGTGTGCATTGGTGCCACTTGCCAGCAATTCAAAGTGACAGAGTGCCAAACAAATAAGCATATGAACCCAGGTGGATGTGACATGCAGCCATTAACACGTACTGTTTATATTGTAGATGAGTGCCGTTGATGCTCACAGGAGAAAAGATATTAAACAAATTAATCAATGTTCATTTTATCACCTCATGACAAATATTCAACATCTCAGAGAAAGTGGTATGACAAAACTGTCAGCATATCTTATTTGCACAAACATGAAATCGCATAATTATGCCACAAATCTATGTTGAAACGTTCAACAGATTAAAGCATTTTAAAGAGCCACTGTGATTTTCACAGTTTCACAGTATTTAATTTAATTTATTATTATTATTTTTTTTATTGAAGTAAATTTTGAATGCAAGGGAGAGTAAAATGAAATAGTTTCAATCATCTTCATGTCTTCCAAGGCTTTAAATAAATAAAGAAATAAATACTTGAGCGTGTGAGCGAGTGTTTGTGTGTGTGTATGTGTGTGCGTGCGTGTGTGCATGCGTGTATTTTTGTGTGTTGTAATATACTAATGCCATTCTCATCTTATATTTCACAATTATGTATACTCAATTAATAATTTTAATGTGTTTATTTTCTTTTTAGCAATGAACATACATTATGTGTATAATCGTATATGTTTGGTTGCTGTTTTTAATAGTTTCATTGTTAATCTGCAAGAGTGAGTTAGTTGATGCTTTGTGTTCTGGATGGCAAATAGACAAAGGCAGTGAGGCTGATGGCTTGAAACTTTGTATCAATAGGAGAGACAGCGTATCCCTACAAATCAACCCATCCTCGGTCTGATGACTGGGGTCATCTCTCAGTTCAGTGCTTCCGCTGGGAGAGTTTGTTGGTGGGCCGCGGATGTGTTAAACCACAGGAAAAGGTGATGTGACAAAAAAAAAAGAACTAGAGAGAGGAAAAACGCTTTCATCTGTTCACATTCCACTGATGTCATAGTTGGAAAGCAGACTCAGGAGATGTGTATGTATGATTGGGATGGTGTACGGTGCATACAAATACACACCAACACACATCCTGCCCTGCTGCTACGAGTGATGAACTCCAGGTGAGGTGAGCATTGAAAATGGGACGCTCTGTTATTGACCTCCTCCTGTCTGTTCACCATCATTCACTTCCAATGTGTGCGTGTTTGCACTTGCCTACGCTACACAATCCATACCAAGCCGTTCGCCCTCCTAAAACGATTAAATGTCAGCAATCCCCCACAATTTGGTGCTTGCTAAAGCAGGCTATGAACTCATCACTCCCATCTGGAGTATTATGCAAGAAAAAAAACGCAGCTCTCACCTGACAGCGCGGCTCAGCCCACCGCCGCAAACGTCTGTCGGTCATGTGATAAGTCGACCCTGACCGGTTCAAAGCTGATCCGGCGACAGGCTGATTGCTGGCAGCTAATCATTTTAGCAACACCTACGAGCAGGGGGCGCGACTCGAGTGAGGGGAAAGAAAAAAGTTTTCCCTGTTTTGCCTTCTTCTTTCTCTCTTCCTGTTCTCCTGTCTTACTGCTGGCCTTCCGCCGCTGAACTCAGAGTGAACCCAGCTATGTTATTTATATATTTCATGTCTTCTTCCTTGCTTTTTTTTGAGAGAGAGAAATTTGTTATTCAGCACAGCTCTGCATTGTTCTGCAGGCCTTGCCGCAATAGGTGATGCGCACAAGGTTACCTTTTGAACCGGTCTATCATTATAAGCCTGACTTCTTTCAAAGCACTTCCAGGAGTGGATGGGGATTTGAAATCTTTATTAGCGTAACAAGGCTAAAAGTGATTAAGCTGTAGTTTTTTTTTTTAAGTTCCTCATCCATCGGAGATATTTATGAAGTCATTAGTGGCTCTGTTTATAAAAGCTGATCTGTGATCAGGTCTTCGGATCAATGACTACAAGCCTCCACAAGTTGCAAGTAAGCAAAATCCCAAAACTGATTTGGAATGGTTGGAAAGCTGGCAATCAATAGGGTGTCAGTTATCGGGAGCATAGCTTATAGCCGTACAGGAATCCCACAATCCTCACTCGCTCACTCCTCCAGAGTTCTAACTCTATAATGAGCTCTCTAACGGCAAGGATAGCGAAAAGGAAAGAAGAGAAAAGGAAACAAGGGATGCTCTTACCTCTGTCATTTCAGCTGCATTAGGATGGGCTCCCCGGCCAGTTTCCCATCTCATGTATATCTATCATGCAGATCCCTTCTATAAAAGTTCACCCGAGGGTACTCTTCTTCTCTCTGAGCTTTTAATACTTTATCCTAATGCATTGACTAACTCAGCCATGTAACGTGATGTGTAAATAAGTTTTATCTCTCTTTAAGAAGCATTCAGTTGCCTCATGTATATGTAAGATATCGCTACATATTTCACATAGCAAAGAAGAAATGTGTTCTCTCTGAGCAGCAAATTAAAGAGACATGAAGCTAGATGCGACACAGCAGGTCTCATATAAAAACAGCCCGTCAATTCATATATCTTTAAATGAGCATCTCACACTCTACCATTGTGATGAACATTGTGTCGCTAATATCTTTTTATGTCATATTCACTCAAAACGCACTGTGAATCTCCATCTTGTAGCAGTGTGTCGATGTGCAGGGGAGTTATTGCGCAACGATGCTGGTTTTCGCCCAGAGCACAAACCACAAGTGCACGACTACAAAGTTGCTTTCTCATATTTTATTTATTTATTTATGAATGTCTTAAGCAGGGTGTTTTTTTTTTCTTTTTAAGAGAGAAAAAACATGAGAATAGTGTTCATTTAACGTGCCAGCTTCAGCATCTCTTTTGCATTTTTAGGACCAGAAGCAGTGCAGATTTCTTCAGGCAATTTGTTTCAGGTAACAGGAGCTTTCAGGTGCACCAAAAGGTATCCTGGGAACTGTTAGAGAACAGAGAGAAAGATAGAATGAAAAAGGGAACGGGTATAGCTTTTTACATCCTTGATATATTCTGCTTTGCGAGGTGAATGAGGTGCGCTGTTACACTTTCAAGCAAAGGCAAGTCTTTTAACTGCATTTACCACATCATACTCATCTGCTGTCCCCCTTGGTAAAGTCTGCCATTGGGTTTAACCCACCAGACAACAATTCAAAGCTGCTTTTTGAATGAATATGAATGAATATTCAGAGACAGTCACAGACATTGCAAGTGCTCTGATGTTGTGCATCATTAAAGCATTATTGATGTTACTGTACACATGGTCATTAAAAGGGATAGATCATCAGAAAAAAATGAAATAAAACATGTTTGACTTTTTCTTTTGCTCTTTTCTTTGCAATTACAGTGAATGAGGACTAGAGCTTTCGCTATGTAGAAAAAAGCATATAAAAGCATTCCAAAAAAATGTCCATGCAAGTCATGTGCTAAATTGGAAGTCTTCTTACACCATACTGTAGCTTTATGTAATAAACAAACCAAACATTCTTTGCCAGTCTGAAAATCACAAATTCTATGGTAGGTAAAAACCGTATGCGACAAGATTAATATGTACATAAAATAGTATGCAAAATTTCCCAAATGACCCACTTCTACTGGCGATATTCTGTAGTTTATACACAATAGGTGTTTTACTATCCTGTGAAGCGCAAAAGAGGATTTGTGAATGGTAGTGAAGTGAAGTAACTTGAACTGGTAGGTCACATTACAATGAGAACACTGTTAATGTACATCCAGAGTGCATTCATACAACATATAGTCAAACATTTTGAGTACTGGAGAGTAGGCATTCATTCAAAATAAGTAGCTACTCAAGAAATTATAAGTCATTTTAGAATCAGATAATGAAAAAAAAGCTTCTTGATCAGTTATATGAACTGGTTCAATCTGAAAATACCATTGTGACTCCTCTTAAAGAAATAAATATAGGGTTGTATAAAATACTTATCATTCACTCACCCTTGACTTGTTTCAAACCAGTTAGATTTTTTCTTCTTTTTTCAAAATAAGATATTTAGAAGAATGTTGGAAACCTGTAATCACTGACATCCATAGTAGGAAAAATGAATACTATGGAAGTCAACGGTTACTGGTTGCCAACATTATTCAATATATCTTATTTTGTGTTCAACAGGAATAAATGTTTGTTTGTTTGTTTGTTTGTTTGTTTGTTTGTTTGTTTGTTTGTTTGTTTGTTT
>CAIGQV010019084.1:4567800-4626672 GCA_903798115.1 Danio jaintianensis
ATATATATATAATTATTATATTTAATTTTTAATATAATTTTACTTTACATTTGTAAAACCTAAAAAAAAAAACATATAATGTATGTTTACTGTGAAATACTAGCAAAGACAGATGTTTTCTTCACAGTAAATTTTAAATTGTGTTATCATAGACAAGTTTTTGCTAACATGAGAGAAAAAGCTTGCTGTGTGCATATAAGCACATGAAATAACAACAACAACAAAAACAAAAACACCTTTCCTTTAGAGATTGTGATTGGCTAATGTAGTTCATTTATTGACCACAGTGTGTTCTCTATCAGGATCGCTTCCTCATCCTGTAAGGAGCTTAGTAAACAGTCCTCTTCCTCTCAACATGTAAAGAAGATTTTAGATCCTGTGTAAATACATGTCTTCCCTTCACTCAAAGTCCATCCATTCACATTCATTACACTCCAAGAAGTGCTCCAAGCTTGTAGAAATACTCTATTTGTGGCTGTTCTTAGCGAGATGATAGGTAAGTGAGCTCGTTTGTGGCCATCTGAAGAGTTTGGAATTGATTCATTTGGATTTGGCTGTGGAACTGATTGGTTTATGGGTTTGGAGGACTGGGTTTGGATTGGCGCTTATAGTTCGAACCATAAACCATTACTGGGGCATGTATGACAAGGATTTCCATTAGGATTACGTGTTTATGGGGCCTACATCGCCTATGCAGACATCAAGGCAGACATCCGGACGATCTAGTTAAAGGACGAAATACATCTTTTCCCCCATATAAGAAATGAGTTACAGTAAGCTCTTATGAAAACTCCCAACATGTACTGCGCCTATGTGAGCATGCTGTGTACACAAATCATTTTTAGTACAATGTTTATGTCGAACTTTAAAAAGTATGACTCTTAGAGTTTCACAAAACAAAAAAAAAAACTTTTCTGCTGTAATTTGGCCTCCACCATCATAGTCATATAATAGCAGAGGTCAAGTATTGATAGCATTTCACAGAATGACACTGTAAACATTCCCATCCGGCTCTCTCCGGTTTGGCATGAGCCTGCCCTCAGTTCAAGAATATGGCTGACGCGGTCATTCAAGCTAAACAGCCCTTGATCACACCATCAGGAAGCTTGTTATGAAAGCCGCAATGACCATTATATTTGGTATCAATCTGAATTTCTCTCAGCTCAGCTCAGAGAGTATGTGGGCCGGGGTCAGCCAAGGGACAAGAGGAGAGAGAGAGAAAGACAGAGACAGGGGAGGCCGGAGCAGGAGATTAGGGGGAAAATAAATGTAACATGGACAAGAGCTGTATTAATAGGATTATAAGCTCATGGATTTCAATACATCATCTGCACAAATAGGGGAGAGAGCAAATTTGTGAAGCCAAAAGTGGGAAAGGAGGGGAAAATCATGTTAATTGTTATTTATCAGGACTACGGGACATTTTGGTGGAATGTGGTTGCTGTATAACAAGGCTACATGTTAAGACATAGGATAAGATAGGATGGGAAGTGGTTTGAAATAGTCAAAGAGTATTAGTTATGAGGTAAATGTATCGCACATCTTTAGGATATGATGGTAACTTATTGTGTTATTTAATGGTCAAAGTTCCATAATTAGTAAGAGTAGGTTATTTCATTAAAGGGGTGGTCCACTACAATATCATATTTTAAACTTTTGTTCATGTGTAATATAGCTGTGTGAACATAAACGACATCTCAATAGCTATGTTTCCATCCAAAAATGCGAATTAACTTCACGCGCAAAACTGGAATATCGCATAAAAGATGTGCAAATAAAGCAACAAAGTCAAAAAGAACAAAATCGTCACTTCCTGATTAAATGGCGCCAAATATCAACAGTAAAAACGGAATTTGCTGAGGTAGGAGAAGCTGCGTCAATCTTTTCTTCATTTAATAAATGACTTGCGCCTCAGAAGGCAATGCTGACACGCAGTGAACGCGTGATGGCTTTTGAAGGCGTGAGACTCGGAGCACACGCTCTTGATTCTGGAGGTCATTAATAATATAATAACACTAATACTGAAATGGTTAAGGCGTTTTAGAATGACCAAAACAACATTTCAGATGTTTTACAATGTGCTCAGCCTGCTGGTTTGTCCATTTACAAACATTTTTATCATCACATGATCTCTTATAACCAAATCACATGACCTTTTTTTAATGCGCATACTGGAATTTGTTCGGTAAAAGTGTTTCCATCGCAGTTTATGCGCATCTTTTCTTATCGAATAAAAAGTTTATCCTACTCGGTTATGCGCATACATTTTTTATGCGCATTTCCAAAATTTATGCGCATCTTAGCGTTTCCATCAACCGATTTTTTATGCACATAAAAATAGGTGGATGGAAACGTAGCTACTGTAATATGCTCAAAGTTAAATGCAAAGGGAGACATTGGCTTTTACAGAGTTAGCTTAACAAAGCCTACAGCGAATGAAGTTTGGGGACTACAAAAAAAATACATCATAAACCCTTCAGGTTATGTGCATACACCCCATGCAGCGAAGGTGCGTGGCTAGATGTGATGCGGTCCAAACGCTGCTATTTTCACAGAGCTTCTTCTGTTTCTGTTTCTAAACAAGGATGTAAACAACAGGAAATGCTGTTTGGCACCATTAACAATTTAGCTACAAATGTATATTTATCCGTCAAACCCCTCACCAGTGCGTAAAATGTCTCTCTATGTGCCCGCTTTCCGTACGTTCTACATCTAAAAAAAAAAAACGAACTTGCAAAAGATATGTGAACATTTCATATTACTTACACATGTTTATAACCTGAATATATATGAAAGACACTTGTCAGATTTTATTTTAGAGATCTTGCATGAGGTTCAGATGTGTCCTCTTCATTTTCTGTCTGATTCAGGCTCAAACTGAAACGGCTACGCTGACTGAGAGTATTAACACAACAGAGGCAAAGCTTGTGCAAGACTAGTAGATGCGTGACGCTTCCTGGTGGCATGGTGCCAATACGCGAATCTCAGCACATTATGTTAGCTGACCAACCAGAGCCTCTTGAGGGCGAGCCTTCGGAAGAACTAGAAAATATGATAGTCGTTTCCATGTTAGCTGAGTAGCAGTACATAATTAAATATATGAATAAATAATGTGAATTTTTACAAATGAAGCAAGAGCACACATTGCTTTGCACCCCATAAACACAACCAAGCCCTAAAAATACACTCTGGACCACCCCTTTAAGGGAATTCAGCAACATCCAACAAGCCTGTACATGATTTAAGGTAAATCAGAGAATGGAATGATGTTAGCACTGTCGCCTCACAGCAAGAAGGTCTCTGGTTCGAGTGCCGGCTGGGCCAGTTAACATTTATGTGTGGAGTTTGCATGTTCTCCCCGTGTTTGCGTGGGTTTCCTCCAGGTGCTCCAGTTTCCCCCACAGTCCAAAAGACATGTGGTATAGGTGAATTGAATAAACTAAATTGGCCGTAGTGTATGTGTGTGAATGAGTGTGTATGGATGTTTCCCAGTACTGGTTTGCAGCTGGAAGGGCATCCGCTGTGTAAAACATACTCTGGATAAGTTAATTCCGCTGTGGCGACCCCTGATGAATAAAGGGAGTAAGCCGAAGGAAAATGAATGAATAAATGAAGAAATATTATGTGTAAAAATATAAGCTCGGCGGGCACGGTGGCTCAGTGGTTAGCACTGTCACCTCACAGCAAGAAGGTCGCTGGTTCGAGTGCCGGCTGGGCCAGTTGGCATTTTTGTGTGGAGTTTGCATGTTCGGCTTGGGTTTTCTCTGGGTGCTTCAGTTTCCCCCTCAGTCCAAAAACATGCGGTATAGGTGAACTGAATAAACTAAATTGTCCGTAGTGTATGAGTGTGTGTGTGTGTGTGAATGAGTGTGTATGGGTGTTTCCTAGTACTGGGTTGCGGCTGGAAGGGCATCCGCTGCGTAAAACATATGCCGGAATAGTTGGTGGTTCATTTCGTTGTGGCAACCTCTGAAATAAAGACTAAGCCGAAGGAAAATGAATGAATGAAAATATAAGCTCAGTTTACAGAATTTATGGAATAGTGTTGATTGCCACACCAATCCATAACCAATTAAATATTATAGCAACAATATGTTGTTTTAAAAAAAAAACAATATGCATGTTTTAAGAATGAACAACCAAACAAATAAAAAATAAATAGATAAATAAAGCAGTTCAGGCATTAAGTTACATAATTTGGTATGACTTTACACAGAAAAGGTTGTTGAATTTTAATTGTACAAATTGTTGCTATACTATTGAAACAATGTTTAATGTTTATGCACTGACTTTCATTGCAGATTCATTTTTAAATAATTATTATTGCTGTTGCTTTTGTTGCTGTTGTTGTTATTAAAAAGGAAAAAGAGGTTCTGTTGACTGGACTTCACTTGTATTGAATATCGTAACGGTTACTAAAGTAACCCTCGTTCCCCGAGGGGGGGAACGGAAATGCTATGTGGAAACTTCCACTATGGGGATTTTGTCAGAAAGCCAATCATTCTGAAGAGTAATTAAACGGGCCAATGAAATGCCAATGAGTTGGCGGTGTCAGCGTGCACAGCTGGCAGCAATCATAATCAGCTTGTGAATAAGAATGCCGGCTGTGCCACACAACCACACCTTTTCTAGCTGAAGAAGCCGAACTACAGCTGTCAGCTAAGGCGCAATCCCTGTGGCGAAGGAACATAGCATTTTCGTTCCCCCCCTCGGGGAACGAGGGTTACTTTAGTAACCATTACGTTCCCCAGCGGGAGGGGAACTACAATGCTATGTGGAAACTTCCACTATGGGGAAGTCTATGGAAAACGCCACAGTGATTGAACCTTACCACGTCGCTGGTGAGAGGTTTGCCAGGCTCCGGCATGAGCGCACCATCATCACCAGAGACGCAGCCCACCAACGTGTCCCCTGGCCCTAACTTACCTTACTTACCTGTGAAGCACTTAAAGGCTTATTTATATTTTTGGGGGAGTCGTAAAAAAAAAAAAAAATACACCTAGTTAAGATTCTAGGAATTTCAAATTACGACAGTACGTTGGGAAGCGTGCAGTCCCGATAGGGAGGACGCTGCGGAGGCCACCTGCTGCCCAATGGGGAGACCTGGTGGCAGGAAAACATATGGACTAACCCTGAAAGGGGGAGAACACATATGAAGGATGGTTAGCGGGGAGGGAAGACACGGGCCCGCCTGAGAGGGGGGAACTACACCGTGGCTGAGTGAAGCATATGGGATCGCCAGAGGGGATCGCGCATAGCAGGCACCTATACCCAGAACGCGGGCTGACCAAGTGGGCATGCCAACTACGTAATGGGCCAGGCACCTGACTCCTCCGCTGAGTCAGATGCTGGGGGCCTCGGAGGAACTCTGTAGGGTTCGCCAATGGGGAACTCAACTGAACAGAGTGAAAAAAGCGCACGTATCTCTGTGTTAGAGAGAAAGGCGCAGCAAGCGTGTTACAACACCAACCAAGTTTCCTCATTCACCAGAGTTAACTAGCACACGTGAGGAAACCGGTACCACTCGAAGATTATAAAATCTCGCAAATGTATTAGGTGTCGCCCAGCCCGCAGCTCTACAGATGTCTGTTAAAGAGGCGCCGCGTGCTAACGCCCAAGAGGAAGCGACGCTCCTAGTGGAGTGCGCTCTCACCCCCCTGGGGGACATGGCTCACTAATAATAATTGTGCGATTAGGCTCACTGGGGGGAACGCATATTTGCACATGCTCCGAGGCCAGCTGTGAGCCAGTGCGTCCGTACCAAGGGAGGCCTCGGTTAGGGAATAAAACCACTGGCAATGAGTGCTCTCAGAGGAAGCAAACAGGTCGACCTGGGCTTCTCCGAAGTGCGCCCATATCAGCTGGACAGACTCTGGGAAGCTGCCGTGAGAGCGCATCGGCTGCACGGTTGAGCTCGCCGGGGATGTGAATGGCACGCAACGATTTCAGTCGCGTATGACTCCAGAGGAGCAGACGGCGAGCGAGGTGAGACATGCGGCGAGAGCGAATACCCCCCCATGCGGTTGATATACGCTACCGCCGCCGTGCTGTCCGTCCTGACCAGCACGTGTTTCCCCTCTAGCACCGGTAAAAAACGGGGCAGAGTGAGATACACTGCCAACAGCTCCAGGCAATTGATGTGCCAATGCAACCGGGCTCCTTTCCACGGACCCGCAGCTGCATGCCCGCAACACATGGCTCCCCAGCCCGTACTGGAAGCATCTGTCGAAACGACAACATGCCTGGACACTTGTTCTAGAGGCACCCCAGCCTGTAGAAACAGAGGGTCCGTCCAAGGGCTGAAGGTGCGGCGACACAGCGGAGTGATTGTCACCCGGTGCGTGCCCGCTCGCCATGCGTGTCTGGGGACCCGATCGTGAAGCCGATGCTGAAGTGGTCTCATATGGAGCAATCCGAGCGGCGTGACAGCGGCTGCAGATGCCATATGCCCCAGGAGCCTCTGAAAGAATTTCAGTGGGACCACAGTTTTCCTGTCGAACTCTTTCAGACAGGTCAGCATCAGCTCGGCGCGCTCTCGGGAGAGGCGCGGCGTCATGGTGATCGAATCCAGCTCCAACCCGAGAAAAGAGATGCTCTGCACGGGGGCGAGCTTGCTCTTTTCTCGGTTGACCCGAAACCCCAATAGGTCGAGGTGCCGGAGCACCCTGTCCCTGTGCGTAATCAATTGATCCCGCGAGTGAGCTAAAATCAGCCAGTCGTCGAGATAATTGAGCACGCGGATGCCCGCGAGCCAAAGAGGCGCCAGGGCACCCTCCGTGAGTTTGGTGAAAACCCGCGGAGACAAAGAGAGCCCGAAGGGGAGGACTTTGTATTGCCATGCCTGACCTTCGAACGCAAACCGCAGAAACTGCCGGTGGCGTGGAAGAATAGAGACATGAAAATACGCGTCCTTCAGGTCTATTGCTGCAAACCAATCCTGAGGACGGATGCACCGAAGGATGCGCCTCTGCGTGAGCATTCTGAACGGCAGCCTGTGAAGGCAGCGGTTCAAAACGCGCAGATCTAGGATTGGCCGTGACCCACCGCTCTTTTTGGGTACGATGAAGTAGGGGCTGTAAAACCCGCTCCTCATCTCGGCTGGAGGGACCGGCTCGATTGCATCCTTCACCAGGAGGACAGCAATCTCCTCGCGCAAGACAGGGGCGGACACGGGGCTGACCCTGGTGAAATACACGCCCGTGAACTTGGGAGGCCGTTTGGCGAACTGAATCGCATAGCCGAATCTGATCGTACGAATGAGCCACCGCGACGGGCTGGGCAGCGCTAACCAGGCTGACAGAGCTCGCGCTAGTGACATCATCGGCACGATCGTTGACATACCAGCGGTGGGGCAGCGCGGAATGGGAGAGCTCACCCCGGGAGCCATAGGGTCCCGAGGAAGAGCAGGAGGCAAGAGATTCACACTCACCTTCGTCCCAGAGTCCGGAAGGGGGGGCTGGAGTGCAAGAGAAGGAAGCCCGTCCTCTAACACACTCAGAGCCCGCCGATAGATGACCTCACCCATCGCACTCGACTGCTCTTTCACCACTGTGAATTCCTGGGTGAACTCACCAACGGTGTCGCCGAACAGGCCAGCCTGGGATATGGGTGCGTTAAGAAAGCGAACCTTGTCAACGTCACGCATATCTGCCAGGTTTAGCCAGAGGTGGCGCTCCTGGACCACTAGTGTGGCCATCGTCCTTCCCAGGGCACGCGCAGCCGACTTGGTGGTACGCAGAGCATCGGTTGCGGTGCGGAGCTCGTGCATCAAGCCTGGGTCGGAACCACCCTCGTGCAGCTGGGCCAACGCCTGCGCTTGGTAGCGCTGATACGTTGCCATAGCATGCAAGGCGGAAGCAGCCTGGCCCGCAGCAGTGTAAGCTCTGCTCCCGAGGGACGCAGATAACTTACATGCTTTGGACGGAAGACGAGGCTGACCACGCCAGGAAGAGGCACCACGCAGGCAAAGATTGACCGCAATGGCGCGCTCCACCTGGGGAATCGCCTCGTACCCCCTGGCTGCTCCACCGTCAAGGGTGGTGAGAGAGGAAGCGCACGCAGATCGGGCAGAGAAAGGTGCCCTCCAAGACTGCGTGAGCTCACTGTGCACTTCTGGGAAGAAGGGGACGGGAGGCTTAGAAGGTTTGGCCCTCCTCTTAGCCTCCACGTAGCACCCATCTAGTCGGTCCGGCCGCGGGGCTGGGGGATAAACCATCTCCAGACCCACCGCTGAAGCAGCCCGGGAAAGCACGGCCAACATATCTGCTTCTAGATCCGGCGCCTCGCTCACTACCCCGGAGGGAGGGAGCGGGTCCGGATCCTCGTCAGAATATGACAGCCCACCCTCCGATGCCGCGATGGACATCTGATCCTCGGTGTCATCGAGTGAGAGGGCGATCATCCGAGAGGATGGAGCGCTTCTCTCACTCGAAGCTTGGATGGAGCGCGCTGAGGAGTGGGAGGTCCGCGAGCCCGAGGGCGGCGGATTGACTCCCACTGTAACCCTCAGATCTGCCCGAGTGCCAACCAACTTGCGGGGGACAGCAGGGGTGGTTCGCTCTTTTGCAAGAGCGAGCCGCGATCTTAGCTGCGCCACAGACATGCCATCGCAGTGATGGCATGAACTGCCCGCGAGCACCGAATTAACATGCTGGACCCCCAGACATGCAACGCAGTGCTCGTGCCCATCATCCGGGGACAGGAAACCACCGCATCCAGAAATGCACGGTCGGAACGACATCTTTAAAAAGACGCGCTGCTCGACCGTGTTGCTCTTTTAGGGAAATTTGCTCTTTCTTTACTATACAAACCGCTCTTGTAGAACCGGACCAGAGAAACGCCCAGGGACGGGAGAATGAACCCAGCTCGACCGCCGCTGCCTGCGTTGTAGCTCGCTCTGGGACCGGGAGAAACAGCTCGTCTGAAGCCAGCAGCTCTTTCTCTCTCTCTCTCGTAGAGATCTTCGAGCAATACTCTCTCAGTTGCGTGAGGCTTCTGAAAGCGAAAAGGTGTGGTTGTGTGGCACAGCCGGCATTCTTATTCACAAGCTGATTATGATTGCTGCCAGCTGTGCACGCTGACACCGCCAACTCATTGGCATTTCATTGGCCCGTTTAATTACTCTTCAGAATGATTGGCTTTCTGACGAAATCCCCATAGTGGAAGTTTCCACATAGCATTGTAGTTCCCCTCCCGCTGGGGAAACAATATTATTTTAACTGTACATTGATATTTCTCAGCTGCTTATCTCGTATAGTATCTAAGATGCTTTTTACCCACTGCATCATTACTACTGCACATATGCATATATACTGCATATGTGTGACAAAACAGTTTGCAAGTCAGTCATTTTAATATGCCTGCATATAAAATAGCAGCTTTAATGCAAAATATTATTTAGCAGAGCTTGTGTTAATAGGGTTAAATTGATATGAGTAATAATCACACTATCATCCTTAGCAACAGCGCTTGTAAACGCTGAATTACGCAGTCTCGTTTAACAGCACAAGAAATATTCACCCCATTTATTGTGTGCATAAGGGCAATGGCTTTGTTTTTTAAGCTGTTTTATTGCATATGCAACACGCTGCCTTATAAACAATGCTTTTTGGCACTGCCAGTGAAAAGCAGTCATCCTGAGAGAGAGACCATAAAGGCGCTGCCACCCTTATTAGATGGAGCCGCCTTTTGGGTTGTCAAGAAACACAGCAGTTAACCTCCTTAGCATGCATTAGCCGGACCTGTGTAAATCTTATTTCTATTACTCCGAGCATGCTTTATGATAGCAATACTGCCTTCAAAAGATGGAGATAGCTGTTTCACGTGGAGCTGTTTTTGCTTCATTAAGCATACATGGTTTTGCGGTTCAGGGGACGAGAGCCATTATGACATGACGGAGTGCATCCACAACATAATCAAAAGCTCACTTCTGCACTGTTTCAATTACTTCCCACTTTATTTTGCAAGGTAAATCCTTCTCTTTCGGGTGCTATGTGCTCTTTTATGCTTTAGGCCAGGTGCCTTTTGCTGCACTTTGCTGAGCGCATGGCGTGCCATAAATTACTTGGATTTAAGGGGTGGTGTTGTAAACTCATCTCTTTTGTTGAGTCTGCCACAGAGGTGCTGGAAAACACACAGACATTTAAATCAATCTGTTGTAACGCAGGTTTATTTCGTGGGAGAATGCTTCTGTAAGGAGCAAGGGAGGAGCGCAAGCTGTTAACACTGATCTGTTTGATTGTCTTTATTTCTGTGGCCTCCTGGTGGTTTCAAATCACTGCCTTTCAAGGAACTATTTTGATAATTGTGATGGTCTGTATTAGAGTCAAATACCATTGGAATAAACTATTGACTCCTCTGCTAGCTTCACTGTATGAAGCTAAGCTTTGAAATTAATCCATAAACTATCTCAAATGTTGATTACATTTGAATTAACATCCTGCATTAAAAGGAAATTACTTCAACAAAGGGATGAAAAGAGTTCCTGCCAAACCATTGCATGGCTTTGATAAAGGAATAGTTCAACCAAAAATGAAACTTTTTGTTTCCTTTCAGATCCAAAATCAAGTGATAGCAACACTTATTTCTGATTGCATACAGTAATTGCTCTGCAGTTTCGTGAAAATCTTTTTGTATTAATTTTAAGTTAAACTTCACATCATCATTGTTTATCAGACATTACCACCTTGAGCAATAAAGGTGAATTGCAGTCATGCCCTCAAGTCCAGGCATGACTTGAGGGTAGAAAAGGGCAGTTTTTTTTTATTAATTATGGGCTACACTTTCCCTTTATGAAACTATTATTCATTCAGTAACTGTTTTCCTCATGCCATTCCCATTAAGTCTTCAGTAAGCCAAAGCCAGAAATTTCCCTACAACCTGAAATTGAACATGAAATTTAACAGTATACATTGTGTTCATTCTTCAACCTTTTGCCTCTCTTGCTTTTATAAAGCTTCAAGTATGAACTGTGTGATTTGGAGACTATCCAGATTCTACTGTTAGGTGTAATTTATAGTGTTTGCTGTAAGTGACATACAGTATATGGTTTAATCTGACATACCAACACAATCTCATGGCAATTCAAAACTTTTTAATTGAGTGGCTATTTTTTATTGATTTGTAAGATCTCATTCATACATTTTAGTACAATTTGTTCATCCCCCAATGAGGGGTAGGGTTAGGGGATGAGGTTTGGGAGCACGTCTCATTTAAAAAATTGTACGTTTTTATACAAACAAAATTGTTTCATTTTGTACAAATTAGCCACTTTTCAGACAATACGGAAAGTAGTTATGTTTCCCCATGAGGTCTGGACATGCTGTTAATTTCAGACTAAGATACTACAAAGAACTTATGTTCACTGAATCTGTCTGTAGCTATGTTTCCATCCAAAAATGCTAAATAGATTTCAAATTGGAATCAAAAATGTCATGGTTACGTCCGTAACCCACGTTCCCCGAATAAGGGAACGGAGACATGCGTCTGGAACAGACTATGGGAGTGCGTCAGACGACTAATCACTCTGAAGAGTAAGAAAACGGGCCAATGAAATGCCAAATTGCATTGGCAGAGCTCTGCTCCACAGCTGGCAGCAATGAGCTATCAGCGCTATATAAGCTGCACGCTGTGGAGTGAGCCTCAGAATTTTGCCTGCTGAAGAGCCGATCACTCAGCTAACAGCTGGAGACTCAGCTGCTATGGCAGTGGAGACGCATGTCTCCGTTCCCTTATTCGGGGAACGTGGGTTACGGACGTAACCATGACGTTCCCCTTCATACGGGAACTTCAACATGCGTCTGGAACAGACTATGGGAGACTGTATGGAAAACGCCACTGCAGCTAAGCCCGTCACACTCCTGATGTGAAGTTTGCCAAGCATAGCGTGAGTGCACAGCATCACCAGGAGCGCAACCTTCCAACGTCCCTAGGCCCTTAATTACCATTACATGGGAATTATAAAAATTTAGATCGGGAGTCGTAACGAGCTTTTACCTAGCTAATATAGACTAGGGATTTTTTTAAATTACGACAGTATGTTGGGAAAGCGTGCCAGTCCCCGAAGGGGGAGGACGCTGCGGAGCCTCCTGCTACCCAAGAGGGGAGACTTGATGGTAATAGAGCATATGGACTAGCCCTGATGAGGGGGAGTACAACATATGATAAGCTGGTTAGCGGGTAGGGAAGACACGGGTCCGCCTGGTCAGGGGGAACACTCCGTGGCTGAAATAAGCGTATGGGGTCACCCCAGAGGGGGGGACCGCACAAGCTGGCACCGAACCTCAGCATGTGGGTAGACCAAATGGGCATACAGACATCACACTGAGCCAGGCACCCGACTCCTCCGCTGAGTCAGGTGCTGGGGGCCTCGCAGGAATTCTCTAGGGTTCGCCAAGTGGGAAACTTACTAGTAGAATAAGAAATGCGCACGTATCTCCGGGTTGGGAAGCATGGCGCGGCAAGCGTTTGTTAACACCGAGCTTAGTTTCCCTCCGATTGACTGGGGTTACCCAGTAATCGGGTGGAAACCGGCTCCACTCGAAGATTATAGAATCTCGCGAATGTATTAGGTGTCGCCCAGCCCACAGCTCTACAGATATCTGTGATAGAGGCGCCGCGTGCTAACGCCCAGGAGGAGGCAAAACTTCTAGTAGAGTGTGCTCTCACATTAGCGGGACGCGGCTCGCCCTGGCATTTGGTAAGCAAGGGCGATGGCATCAACTATCCAGTGGGCCAACCTCTGTTTTGATACGGCACTTCCCTTCTGCCGACCACCATAACAGATAAAGAGCTGTTCACCAGATCTTACACTTTGCGTTCGTTCCACGTAAAGGCGCAAAGCGCGAACGGGACAAAGCAGTGAGTGGGCTGGGTCTGCCTACTCCGAAGGCAGCGCTTGCAGGTTCACCACCTGATCTCTAAATGGGGTGGTAGGAACCTTGGGCACATAGCCGGGCCGGGGTCTCAGGATAACGTGAGAGTAAGCTGGTCCGAATTCTAGGCACGATTCGCTGACCGAAAATGCCTCCAAATCCCCGACTCTCTTGAACGATGCCAACGCGATCAGCAGAGCTGTCTTCATTGACAGAAGTTTTAATGTTACCGAATCGAGTGGCTCGAATGGATCTCTCTGCAGACCCGCCAGGACTACAGAGAGATCCCAAGAGGGCATAAGAGGGGGGCGGGATGGATTTAATTGCCGCGCGCCTCTGAGGAATCGGATGACTAGGTTATGCTTCCCGAGCGTGTTGCCATCCACCGCATCATGATGAGCGGAGATGGCAGCCACATAAACCTTCAGTGTGGAAGGTGACAGCCTACGCTCCAACTTATCCTGAAGGAAGGATAACACAACACTAATCTGGCAAGTCCGAGGGTCTTCTCGGTGAGAAGCACACCACTCAGTGAATAGACTCCACTTCAGGGAGTAGGCATGCCTTGTAGAGGGTGCTCTAGCCTGAGTGATGGTGTTAACCACCGCCGCCGGTAAGCCACCTAAGTCTTCCGCGCTCCGTCTATGGACCACACGTGGAGGTTCCAGAGATCTGGGTGCGGGTGCCAATGGGTGCCCCGTCCCTGGGAGAGGAGGTCCTCTCTCAGGGGAATGCGCCAGGGAGGGGCCGTCGCGAGGAGTGTGAGTTCGGGAACCCAGGTCCGGTTGGGCCAGAGAGGCGCAACAAACAAGACTTGCTCCTCGTCCTCCCTGACTTTGCACAGAGTCTGTGCGATTAGGCTCACTGGGGGAAACGCATATTTGCGCATGCCCGGTGGCCAGCTGTGAGCCAGCGCATCCGTGCCGAGGGGGTCCTCGGTCAGGGAATAAAACAACTGGCAATGGGTGTTTTCAAAGTGGTCTCATATGAATCAAACCGAGCGGCGTCACAGCGGCTGCGGATGCCATATGCCCCAGGAGCCTCTGAAAATATTTCAGTGGAACCACTATGTTCCTGTCGAGCGTGCTCAGACAGGAAAGCACTAGCCTGGCGCACTCCTCCGAGAGGCGCGCTACCATAGCGATCGAGTCCAGCTCCAGCCCGAGAAAAGAGATCCTCTGCACTGGGCAAAGTTTGCTCTTCTCTCGGTTGACCCGAAGCCCCAACTGGTCGAGGTGCCGAAGCACCCTGTCCCTGTGCATAATCAATTGATCGTGAGACGAGGCTAGGATCAACCAGTCGTTGAGATAATTGAGAATGCGGATGCCCGCAAGCCGAAGCGGCGCAATGGCACCCTCCGCGAGCCTGGTGAAAACCCGCGGAGACAGAGAGAGCCCGAAGGGGAGGACTTTGTACTGCCATGCTCGTCCTTCGAACGCAAACCGGAGAAATGGACGGTGGCATGGAAGAATGGAGACATGAAAATACGCGTCCTTCAGGTCTATGGCTGCAAACCAATCCTGAGGACGGACGCACCGGAGAATGCGCTTCTGCGTGAGCATCCTGAACGGCATTTTGTGTAAATGACGGTTCAGTCTGCGCAGATCTAGGATTGGTCTTAACCCTCCGCTCTTTTTCGGCACGATGAAATACGGGCTGTAAAACCCACGTTTCATCTCGGCTGGAGGGACCTGCTCGATTGCATCCTTCGCCAGGAGGACAGCAATCTCCTCTCGCAAGACAGGGGCGCTCTCGAGGGAAACCCTCGTAGTATGAACACCCGTGAACCTGGGAGGGCGGATAGCGAACTGAATCGCATAGCCGAGTCTGATCGTCCGCATGAGCCACCGCGACGGGCTGGGCAGCGCTAACCAGGCTGGCAGAGCCCGCGCTAATGGCACCATCGGACTGATCAATGACATGCCAACGGAGGGGCAGCTCGGGAGGGGAGTGCTCACCCCGGGAAGCAGAGCGGCCCGAGGAAGAGCTGAAAATAAGAGAGTGTCTCTTACCTTCCTCCCTGGATCCCACGATGAGGCTGGAGTGAGAGAAAGGAGCCCGTCCTCTTGCACTCCGTGAGCATGTGGCGAAGGGGCCCGGCGCTGCGAGCTGGAAGGCGGAGCGTCCCAGACTGGCAGGGCTCGGGTTTGCACATCCGGAGAGAGGGAAATTTGCTCTTTTATTGAAAATTTGGGTACCACTGGCCCGGAGGCCAGCAGTGGTGCTTTTAAAGTCTTTGCTGACTGTAGGTGTCCTCGGCCCTCCACCGAGGAAAGAGCAGGTTCCCTCCTCTCCAGATGGCCCATCTCAGGGATGCTTCGCGGTCCGTTTACCGTACTGAACGGCGCCCTGGGGCGGTGGCGTCGCGGCCCCGCGGGAGGCTCGGCGTTGCCGCTTAGCCGGCGTAGCGGGCAGCGGGAGCGGAGCAGGTTTTGGGGCCGCGGGTGGACGCCCTCGGCGAGGAGTAGCCGAGGTAGATGGGGCAGCGGGGAGAGCAGTTTTCCGAGCCCGCTGGTAGATGACCTCACCCATCGCCTGGGACTGCTCTTTCACCGCCGAGAACTCCTGGGTAAAGTCCCCGACGGTGTCGCCGAACAGGCCAGCCTGGGATATGGGAGCGTTAAGAAAGCGAGCTTTGTCAACATCTCTCATATCGGCCAGGTTTAGCCAGAGGTGGCGTTCCTGGACCACTAATGTGGCCATCGTCTTCCCCAGGGCACTGATTTGGTGGATTTGGTGGTCATGAGAGCGTAATCGGCTGCCGTGCGGAGCTCATGCATCAAGCCCGGGGAAGAACCACCCTCCTGCAGCTCAGCCAACTTCTCCGCTTGGTAGCGTTGATAGGTGGCCATAGAGTGCAGAGCGGATGCAGCCTGTCCCACAGCAGTGTAGGCTCTGGCCACGAGGGACTCAGATAACCTACACGCTTTGGAAGGGAGTCTGGGTGGACCTCTCGAGGTGGAGGCGCCCCGCGGGCAAAGATTGACCGCGATAGCGCGCTCCACCTGGGGAATCGCCTCATAACCCCTGGCTGCTCCACTATCAAGGGTGGTGAGAGCGGGAGCGCACGAGGACCGGGCAGAGAAAGGTGCCCTCCATGCCTGCGTGAGCTCACTGTGTACCTCCGGGAAGAAAGGGACGGGGGGTTTGGAGGGTCTTGCCCTTCTAGCCCCCATGTAACACCCATCTAAGCGGTCCGGCCGTGGTGCTGGGGGACAAGCCATCTCCAGACCCACGGCCGAAGCAGCCCGGAATAACACGGCTAACATGTCCGATTCCAGACCCGAGGCCGCACTGACCACCCCGGAGGGTGGCAGAGGGTCCGGATCTTCATCGGAGCATGTTAGCCCGCCCTCCGATGCAGCGATGGACATCACGTCCCCGGTGTCATCTAATGAAAGCGCGGCCATCCCGGGGGATGGACCAGCGCTCTCACTCGAAGCTTGGACAGAACCAGCTGAGGAGTGAGGGGTCCGCGGGCCCGAAGGCGACGGATAAGCCCCCACTATAACCCTCAGGCCTGCCCGTGTGCTAACCGCATGGCGGGGAGCAACAGGGGTGACGCACCCTAATGCAAGGGTGCGCCGCGACCTTAGCTGTGCAACAGTTAAGCTCTCGCAGTGAGGGCAGCAACTGTCCGCGAGCACCGCATCAACATGCCGGACCCCCAGACATGTTACGCAATGCTCGTGCCTGTCATCCGGGGAGAGGAAACCACCGCATCCAGAAATGCACGGTCGGAACGACATCTTTAAAAAGATGCGTTATGCGACCGTGTGCTCTCTTAGGGAATTCTGCTCTTTTAGTGTGAAACTGCTCTTTTAGTACACCAGTGAAACGCCCAGGGGACGTAAAACCCAGATGAAACGCCGCTGTTGTGTCTTCTCCCGCACTGGTGATAAGCGCTGACACTTTCTCGCTAGTCAGGTTGGCAGATTAAGGTCTTCAGTCTCGTGAGAGGGTCTGAAGCAGAAATTCTGAGGCTCACTCCACAGCGTGCAGCTTATATAGCGCTGATAGCTCATTGCTGCCAGCTGTGGAGCAGAGCTCTGCCAATGCAATTTGGCATTTCATTGGCCCGTTTTCTTACTCTTCAGAGTGATTGGTCGTCTGACGCACTCCCATAGTCTGTTCCAGACGCATGTTGAAGTTCCCGTATGAAGGGGAACTGGAATATTGCATAAAACATTTGCCTATAAAGCACCGTTTCCATCCAATTAGTCTAAGAAAACAAAATCATCACATCCTGATCAACTGGCGTTAAATATCAAAAAGAGAAATGTATTTTATTCCAGTAAGACAAGCCTCGGTGAGCGTTTTTTCTTATATAATAAATTACTTGCGCCTCAAAAGAAGAAGACGAAATGCAATGAACGCATAGTGACTTTTTGAAGCCGAAAGGTAATAAAGTGGAAAGGTGGACTTTTTGAAGCCGAAAGGTGGTGGCTTTTAGAGGCATGAGACCTCTCTTTGGTAGAGCAGCCAATCAATACAAGATTTATTCAGCAAATTCATTATTTTATTAAAATGCGCATAAAAATAGGTGGATGGAAACTAAGCATGTGTGTTATCAGGCAAAACCGTCTACTTCACTTTTGATGAATTTTGCAACACAGTATCATTGGAAAAAACGTGCCCTGGTGTACATTTTTGAGGGCAGAGAAATATGTGCTCGCAGGTACATATGGCTGCACTTTATGTGTAAAACAAATGCTACAGGGCAGAATCATTATATGCTTACCTCTGTATGGACGGCTTTTCCAGCATGACTGGTTTGCTCGGTAGCTCACCACGTACAGTGCCAGACTTGGAAGGCAGAGCGGAGCTGGACCGGGGTTAGAATCCTGCAAAGGACCGTTCCACATACCATTCATTTATTCATTCATTTTCCTTCGGTTTAGTTCCTTATTTATCAGGGGTTGCCACAGCTGAATGAGCTACCCAGTTCCATAAACCAGGTAAAACAAAACCTAAAAAAGCACATGAGGTTGCGGTAGGAGCATGAAGCCGCGATGACTTTTCTTTTCGATCGGTTAGGTTTATGGAAATTAGTGGGTGGGTCAGTCGATATCAAGCAGATATATTATGTACGACAACAAGCCGACCACCTTCTCTCACAAATGCACATGAGAAAGATGTTAGTATTTACAGAAATGTATACAGCAGTCTCTGGTGGATTCACAAGAGATGGCAGGTATGAGAAAACGTGCCCCAGTAAAGTGTTTGAGATTGTCAAAAATATACACAGCATTCTCTGGTGGACTTGTGAAAACAAAAACTGCAAGACAATGTAGTCCAGGGTACATATTTGTTGGTTCTCAAAAATGTAGTCCTGGGAACATATTTCCAATAAGCCTGGCTTGGACACTAAAGCAGCCAAACACAAGAGTTAAACACAATAGCTTTCTATGGCACAAATGTGTGTTTATGCTTGTACCTCATCACTACAAGTAATTTTGAGAGAAAACAAATGGACATGACTGGATCTTTGCTTTTTACATAGCAATAAAAACATAAGTGAGGTTAAGGAGATTTTGTTGTCACAATCACACGCAGATATTAATTCCAAGCAAAAAACCTGGAGGCATGTGATAAACAGACTATATTTTATTGTCATTGTATTCACAATAGGAAAATGGTGCTATTAGTCCCTTTGTTCCTTAACCTCCAAAAAAGCTCGCTTGTTAGCCAGCACTGTTTGTTTTCTTTCATCTGTCTCTTTCTTTCTCTTTTTTTTATTCTTGTGTTAAGCCCAGCTTAGAAGTTGTGTGATGAATGAGTGGAAGTTGAATCATTATTAAAGGTGGGAGATGATTAATAACGACCATGTGTGTTTTCCTCTGTAGTGTAAATAAAATATATCATTCACGGAATACATGGGACGGCTAGGAAAATGATTTATGGTGTGTTAAAATGCACAGAGAGCCAAAGGCTGAAGCCCTTTTCACACAGCACTCTACCCACGGCCTAAGAGTGGCTTAGGCTTCCTTTCTCTTTCTGTTTACATCTTTCTCCACCCTTATGTGTCTGTTGCAATTTTTAAAAAAAATTGCAACAAAGATTAATTACCTTCCTCTGAAAACCCACTTTACACTGTAAATCAAAATATTACTTGACTAACGTTGGTATCCAAATAATAATTAGGATATGACAAAAAGCAATATAATGGCACGATTCAGCAACACAAATGCAGTTGCTCAGGTAGAAAAAGTGCTGCCTAACACAATCCTATTTTGTTGACCATTAATATATATTACGTGACATGACATCATTGGGATCCGTCATTCGAAAGCATGGCTTTTCCTATCACTGCTATGCGGACGACACGCAGCTTCACCTTGCGTTCCATCCTGATGATCAATCGGTTTCAGCACGCGTCTCGGCATGCCTGAGTGACATCTCGCTCTGGATGAGGAACCATCACCTACAGCTGAACCTTACGAAAACTGAACTTCTCGTCATCTCTGCCAACCCTAAGATCCATCACAACCTCTCTGTTCAACTGGGATCATCGACCATTGCCCCCTCCAGAACAGCCAAAAACTTGGGAGTAATAATCGATGACCAGCTAACCTTTACAGATCATATTGCCAACACTGCCAGGTCCTGCAGATTCCTTCTCTACAACATTAGGAAGATCAGACCTTTTCTCTCAGAGCATGCTGCACAAATCCTGGTACAAGCTCTGGTCCTGTCCAGGCTGGATTACTGCAATGCTTTACTCGCTGGACTCCCGGCCTGCACTATTAAACCTCTACAGATGATACAGAATGCAGCGGCAAGAGTGGTCTTCAAGGAACCGAAAAGAGCGCATGTAACACCCCTCTTTGTCAAGTTACATTGGCTCCCTATAGCCGTCCGCATCGAATTCAAAGCTCTGCTCATATCCTACAAGACCACCACAGGTTTAGCACTCGCCTACCTTCACTCACTAATACAGACATATTTACCCTCCAGATCACTGCGCTCTGCTAACGAGCATCGTCTCATGGTGCCGTCCCAAAAGGGTAAGAAATCACTCTCCTGCACTTTCTCTGAATCGGTCCCACGATGGTGGAACGATCTGCCTCCTACAACGCGTTTGGCAGACTCTGTGTCCATCTTTAAAAATCGCCTTAAAACTCATCTCTTCCGTCTACACCTGACCCACTAATAAAAAATTTAAAAAAACCTTGACTGCACTTAGCTCGTATATTGTGTTTTACCTACTCAAGACTAGTCCGATTTCACTTATGTATGCTTTGTTTCCTCTTGTACTGATTGCTTCTTTAGTGAACCTCAATTGTAAGTCGCTTTGGATAAAAGCGTCAGCTAAATGACTAAATGTAAATGTAAATATATTAAACTATATGTAACAGATTATATTTGAAATATATAAATTGTGACATTAGGGATTTGTTGTACTCGTTCTCTTGGAGGAACATCATCTGGCAAAAATTGGCTCCAAACTGCACCATCAATACACCTGTCTTGAAGTTTCATATAAGTCTCAATAAGCTGGAGGTGTTTAATTAGAACTAATTCAACATGTGGGAGTGTTGTTTTATAAACTAGCCTATAGCTATTTTGCAGTTAGCTCACAATCAAAATGCTTAGACAACTAGCTTCTCTTGTGAGTGTGCACTGTACTTAATGTGCACTTGTAGCATACTTCAAATCTTAATAAAAGTAATTTAAAAAATGTACTTGCAGATAATTTAATAACAATGAAACAAAACTCAGTTCACTCAGTTAAAGTGAGTACACTTGATTATATATTTAACACACATATTTTCCTTCAAAAACACTTGTGTAGTTAAATGGCATTTAGAAAGCTGTCTGGGTAAACGTTTTAATTAGGTAATTCTCATTTTATGGTTTAAGGATGTGCATTTGTTGACTAGATTCTAAAGCAAGTATGTAAATTTGTCATCTGATATAACATATGAAGCTTGTGTCATCTGAAATAACATTTAAATAATAAAAAAAATGTAATGTACTAAATAGTTATTTAATCCTCACAAATATGCAATGACTAATACATTTTGCATAAATACTTTACATTATTAATGTTTCCTCAGTACATGTAGCAAGTTTACCATATTTTAAAGACAATGAGTAATAAGGAAATTGCATGTCAAAAATGTTTTCTGAGTTTTACAGTGCGCCCCTCTGTGGTTTTTCATTGAACTGTTAGCTAGCAAATGTGGACAGTCCCGTGGGGTCAAAGCACACCTCCTAAAAAGGACAGTTTGTCTCTTCTCTCTCTCTCTACTGCCTGAATAAGACACATTGTGTGTGCCAATTTACTTGGCAGCATGTCTCACTTCCATGGCCAAGATATTGATTAAATTCTGTGGTCTTCTAATTCTTCAACATCAGACCTCAACACATCCCAAGTGTTTATATACGGTACATATAGTACCAAAAAACCTACTTGCAATGTCTCCGTTGGTTTATTTGTTTTGAATCTGGGGAATATGCTTGCGTGATGTGGTGTTGAGTTGATATCAGAGCTCTGTTTAGAGTATGTGTCTACAACCTTGGCCTTAAGACTTCAGAATAAATTTTACAAATCAGCAAGGCCGGCTCTGTTTAAACCTTCAAGCTACATCTCAGGGTCTGACCCTCAGATTTTCCCCCCTCTGCCAACAAAACTCATCAATCACGAATTCTGATGTCTTTATTTTACTGCTCTCGATCAAAGAACTCTCTTTCTCTCGGTAGGGCTTTTGCCAGAACTGAGAAAATACCAATGCTTGTTTATGCTGCCTAGATCTGAGGAAAACTCAATGTCACTGTCTTAGTCCAAACATTTGCCCAATGCCAAAATGAGTTGGACTGCTTTAAGCAATGTCTTTTACCCAGTGGTGGAAGAGTGTTTAGATGCAATGGAAAGATTGGATGTGAGAATTCTTAGTGATTTAGTTTTAAGTTGAGAATTTTATTGAAGACACTTTGCCCCCCTCACACCCAATGGAGATGACTTTATCAACATATTCTCCATGTTCTATTTATTTATTTTATTGGCTATAGTGTAAATAAAGCAGTGTTTGATATGAAAACTCAACACTGCATGCTTGCAAAAATGAAATGAACAATAGCTAAGGCTAGGTTAGCAGTTAAATGTGTGTGTGTGTGTGTGTGTGTGTGTGCGTGCGTGTGTGCGTGCGTGCGTGTGTGCGTGCGTGTGTGTGCGTGTGCACGTGTGTGTGTGTGCGTGTGCGCAATGTTTTCAGATTATGAGCCATCAAATTCTTCAAGCACATCAATTGAATGTCAGTAGGTCACCGAGTTATGAAACAAAGCCATCTGGAATCATTTGGTTGTGGTCTATGAAATGCTGCTTTTGTCATCATAGACTTCGTCTGATACAATTATTTTCAGTTTGGTGCAGTTATGCTTATACATTTGTTTTTCTTTCATTCACAATTAAAGGGATAGTTTAAAAGAACAAAAAATCTGCCATCATTTACTTACCCTTGAATTATTCCAAACCGGTTATTGTTGTTGTTCTGTTGAACCCTAAAAAGTAATATATGTGACCTTGGACCACATGACCAGTAATAAGGGTCAGTTTTTGGAGATTTATACATCACATGAAAAATGAACAAATAACCTTTCCATTGATGTATAATTGTTATACATCTTTCAGCTATTTCAAAATCTGGAATCTGACATTTGGCTGTCCAAATTAAGTACTCATCAATCCATATACTAATGCAAAAATAAGTTTTGATATATTTACTTTGGGAAATTTACTAAATATCTTCATGGAACATGTTCATTGCTTAATATACTAATTATTTTTGTCATAAAAGAAAAATCTATAATTTTGACCCATACAATATATTGGCTATTGGAAAGATGTACTTGCACAACATAAGACTGGGATTGTGGTCCAGGATAACATGTTTTGAAGAATGTTGGAAACCTGCAAAAAATGACTTCCATTACATATTTGTTTCCTTCTATGAATGTCTATTCTATCTTCTCTTATGTTCAACAGAACAACAGCAACAAAAATCTCAAACTGGTTTGGAAGTCAAGGACGACTGAATAATGGAAATCCAATTTTGGGTGAACTATCTCTTTAATGTAAAAAAAGTAATAATAATTAATGACTACAATAACTAGATTCAGCTGGACTAGACAATGACTAGACAGTGTAAGCTTGCATTTTCAGTTCCCTCTCATCTGTATATTTCCAATCCACTCTGTTTCACTTTCCTCTCTCCTTCTCATGATAGCTGCTTTTTTTGTTGTTCACTAGAGGCTTGCCCTGGTTTCAGGAGTGAGGTTCTGGCGCAAACAGGAGAGTGGGCCGTCCTGCCGAGCAGCATGGCCCCACCACAGCCGCGGTGACACACTTAGCCTCCGTCGCCATTCAGCCGTTCCCACTCCCCCTGACAAGTTCACAAATCAGTATTTCACCTCAGGACTGCAGCTCTGGGATCACAAACCTGTAGGAGACCAGACTGCAATCGTTCCACTTTCTCTTTACTCATCTCCCTCAAGTGCATTCGTCGAGAGAAATCCTGCCTAAATCTGAATCAAACGCCAGCCCCTTGCTGAGCAGAGCTTTTGGAGACCTACGGACTTTGCATCCTTTGTTTACATTGCATGAGGTGTGGACTGCCTTACCTGGGCTGTTAAGTTCAGTCTTACAAAATCTTCAAAACGCATGAGCGTAAGGAGCTTAGCCTAGAGTAGGCAATTCAAGCTATTACCCCTCCTATTGAAATGACAAATTAGAAATGTAAAACAGTCTGTCTTGGCATTAGCATGGGAAAAGCTGCTTTGCAAGTGAGTTAATCATAAGGCGAAAATACCACATTACAGAAAGTAGGCTTTTATGTCGAGTTCTTTAGCGCTGGATGCATCACGTCGTGTGAGCAATAAGCATTTATACATATACAGTCACACATAGTAATACAGTTTCCTTATAAGTACCTGTTCTTTTGTGCATTGAATAACTGTGAATGCATTTGTATGTTTGTGTTTATTGGTTATGTTTGTTAACTGAATGCATATGTAGTCGATATGTTTCCGAAGTGAAATAAGCTAAATAAACAAAGAAATCTTTAAAAAGAGAAGCGAACTGGGTTGTTTTGGTGAATGCAAGAGCAATGCATATTTTAAGTAAATTTATTTGGATGATGTGCCACTGAAATAAGCACACATTTATTAATTTGGTAAATATCTACAGTTACCGTCATGGTTCAAAAAGAGATTACACCTCTAATGTTTTACATTTACATAGAGTAGGAGTAAGTCATATCAATATTTATATGCCGATTTGCATAGATTAAGTCATAATGCGCACAATTAATAATGCTTTATTGCAGTAAAATTGCCTAATTTTGCTACTAAAAGTATTAGAATTAAGCAGATGTTTTTGAAAAATATATTTAGCTTGCAGTATGTTATTTGAATTAGGCTAATGTTGCTTTTTGTGTGTTTTCTTTAGCTTTATTTTCCAAAGGCGCTAATAACATGCTCTTATTCATGTACAGTGAAATAAAAATGAAACTAGGTTATTTTAATTCCAAATAATGCCATACATACATGTTTTCTGTACATATCCCTCATAAGGTCTTAAAATAACTTCTGAAATGCCATACACTGTAGTTAGGTTTCTCTTCCTGTTTACACTTAACGGAATCCCCTAGTGCCAGAAAAGGAGAGGAATCTTTGTTTAGACTGCCGAGCACAAAGGAACCAGAGCACCCGGGAGCTGTAGAGGTGGGCCAGCCATTGGCTGCTGCATGACAGCCTGGGAAAGTTAGAGGTGCCATCTGGTGAGAGGGGGCCAAAGGATAGCAAGGGTGACCTTTGACCCAGATTCCGCTTTTAGCAAACATCTCCATGCGGATTTATGGGCTGTTAAGGAACAATAACGGCTGCGCTGGGCTGCAGGCAAGCAAGCCTCACATCTTCAGGTGATGGGGGCGAATTATGTGACAAGCATGAATTCATGAGGGGGTCGAGGACTGAAAATGAAAATGACCATGCTAGTCAATTATAAAGATAATTTCACATTCACTCTAGTTTAAGAAAACACTTTAGGGTTTATTTGGAAATTTAATAGCTCTGCAAGTCATTTGTGATTTTTATCATCGAACCAAAAGAGCAAGTCTGACGTCACAAATTTACAAGAGGGGCAAGAGTTCAGTCTAGTTTCCTTTCAGATGGAACATACTGACCTGAGACCGGAACTTATCATGACTTACGCATGCAATAAGGAACGCAAAAGATCCCATATTCTGTGTTTATAGTGGAAAGGGCAAGTAAACAGGAAAAACTGTCAGACGTCAATAATAAAGGACTGAACTTCACCCATAGCCAGTGATCAGGCACTCTTCATTACTTAATGGCTGTAGGCCATTTATACAGACCTTTTACACCTCTTTTTTGCTCTCCTCCTTCATATTCTTTCTTTTCCCTCCTTTTTTCATTTTAAAAGGGGGGATGGGTGAATCTATAAGAGGATTTGGCCTTGAATAGACTTTTGTTTTGCCCTTTCTGTTGCCTCCTGACTGTGTCAATTACAGGGTGCCCCTTCGTGAAGGCTCTGGCTCTTCTAAGACAGGACCCTGACCAGCTAGTTAACATTCACAGGCAAACATGGGAAAGCGGCGCTATGAAGCAAACACCAACGCCTTTGAGATCTGCCATCGAAGGCATGTCAAGGAAGGTCATACGAGTCACACTAACCAGATGAGGGTTATTTGACACATTGCCGAATCATCTTTATTCTCGCCTGCTTTACTAAACGCCAAGTGAATGTCGAAATGCGAAGAAACTCTCCCAAAACATTAGCATCGGTTTTAGCACCCAGACCACGTAATACTTTGTCCTGCCATGATAAATACATGGCCTCCGGGCAGCGCTCAGAGAACATCGCTGGAACGTATAATGAACCGTCCGGCAGTTCCAATCGCATTCGCGGCACGGTGACATCACACATGCAAATGCCTCTGACCAGAGTGGCATCTCGCAGTGGGAGTTGAAGAATGACAGCCATGCGTTCCGTACGCTCTATAATTCTGGCTGTGCTCATGAACTTGAGAATCAGCAAATAGCCTCTGCCGTCACATAATAATGCTGTGTTTTCTCATATATCTCAATCCACTCAATGGTCAATGGTCTCTTTGTTCTTTTATTTTTTTTTTCCCCCTTTGACAGTCTTTAAAATCATCAGGGTCTGTCACATTCCTGCTCCCCATAAGGGGACGGGATTCTATTGAAGTGTAGATCACACATGTTGCGTAGTTGCATTCCGCACCCCAAGAAATGCCTGGGCAAGAATTCCAAGGACTTCTGCTGCATCATTGCAATAGTAGTGATGCCATCGAGACGTCAGAGCTTTAATGCTTTTGAGACGAGTGAATAGAGGAAGCACAACGCATGTATGTGTGTTTGAATTCCACCGTCATTGGTGAAGAGCGATGAAATCTGCACTGGTATTTCTTAACAAGTAGATTCTTTGGGGTCTGTAAATGCCTTTTCTTCGTGTATTAGACACGTCTCCTTTATGTGCACATTCCTAGAGAGACATCAGCCCTTGTAATTCTCATCTGGGATTTATCTCATAAAGCCTTTTGGTATTTACTGCAGATTCCACTTTGTTTCGGTTTAAGAGTAAAAAAGATTGTTAAAATTGAAGGATAGCTGTCACGATGTAAAGGTTTTGTGTGTCAATGTATCGAAGGTTTCCTGCTTCTCCATCAGTAATTAGGTCAAAATGATTTGTCCTTGTCGTATCTGTCCAGTGGCTGTGAATGAAACCACCTCACCCCCTATTCCTCTTTCTCTTCCCTCCACCCCTCTGAGAGGAATAGTAGGGGGGAAAAAAAGCTCAGAAAAGCAATATTGTCCTGTAGGGCTCTGACACTCATGAAATTAATCTATTATCTTTCTGTGCAGCTGCCATGTAGTGATACAAGGTGGCTGACAAGTCCTCTCCCGCCATTGTAGTGCCGTGACATTTGGCCATTCAGTTCAGCGTGCTGACATGGGCAAGAACCGCGAGTTGCTAAATTAACGTAACGAACGGCGAGATGAGAGCAAAGGAGTGTTCGGAGGCCAAGCGGGACAGTAGGATAAATTTCTGCTTTCTATTTAAAGGCCTGACCTCAGCACCTTGCTGCAAGAGCTGCCTTTATTACAGCAGAAGGTTAAAAACACCTTTAGTTGGGTTAGACTGGGGCTTTTGATACTGGCTGCTTTGGTCTATTCAGTGTCTAAAGTAAACCTCCACTCTGTGAATGCAAATGTGTTTTCTGTCATGTGGAGCTATTTCGGATAGTTTTCAAATCAGTGTCATTTTAGTGTGGTAATGATCTATTCAGTGGAAAACAATTATTCAGTGCTCTTCTAAACCGGCCTCTCAGATTCAGTTTTAAGGTTTAATATGATTTATTGGCATAATGAGCAACTATACATCTGTATTATCAAAGATTTGCAGCAAAAAATATACAGTTATGCAGATGCTGAGAATATCTATTACATTTATATGAAATAATGTACTCAAGACAATAAGAGAAACAAACCACAAAAAAAATCAAAGAGAGGGTCAAATTTGATTGTATCACATAAATGCATAACAATATTTGTTTTTTTATTAGCAATGCCTATAATGCATATATATGCAATAAGTCTTTTCAGGCATATTTAGAGCACAAACTAAATTAAAAGACTAATATTATTATTTGTATATATATATATATATATATATATATATATATACACACACACAGTTGAAGTATTTATTTAAAAGTCCTCTAGCATTTTAGCTCATTTGCCTTAAAGGGACCCATGGACCCAAAATAATGTAAATGATGTCTCTTTGTAAAATATGTAGAAAAAAACAATATATTGACATTATAAAAAAAAAAAAAAACATTTATTTTGGATCATGGGCACGTGACATACTATGGTTGCTCTCCCTCTGGAACTCTATCTGTTTCTATTGTAAATGCAGCACAACTAAGGATAAAAAATAAGGATACAATGCCACATTGTGCAGCATTTGCTTGTAATTTCTAGATGAATGACACTGAAAAGAGAGATGTGATATATGTCTTCACTGCTTTCCTAGACATAAGAAGACTTAAAAAATGTATGATGACTGAAACGGTTACTACGTAACCCTCGAGGGGTTGAACTCCAATGCTATGTGGAAAACTTCAATGATCTGAAGAGTAATAAAACGGGCCAATGAAATGCCAATGAATTGGCAGCGCCCAGGGCACACAGCTGGCAGTAATCACAATCAGTTGTGTATAAGAATGTCAGAGACGTGTCCCTCAGCACCTTTTCTAGCTGAAGAAGCCAAACTACAGTTGTCAGCTAAGACGCAACCACTGTGGCGAAGGAACATACCATTTCCAGAGGGTTACGTAGTAACCGTTTCGTTTCCCAGCGGGAGGGTAACTCCAATGCTATATGGAAAACTTCCACTATGGGGAAATGTATAGAAAACACCACAGTGGTTGAACCTTACCCCGTCGCTGGTGAGAGGTTTGCCAGACGCAGCCCTCCAACCTGTCCCCTGGCCCTTTCCTTTCACACTTAAAGGCTTATTTATATTTTTTGGGGAGTCGTAAAAAATACACCTAGTTAAGTTCTAGGAATTTCAAAATATGACAGTACGTTGGGAAAGCGTGCCAGTCCTGAATGGAGAGGACGCTGCGGAGGCCACCTGCTGCCCAGATGGGGAGACCTGGTGGCAGAAGGATATATGGACTAACCCTGGGAAGGGGGAGTACACATATGAAGGATGGTTAGACAACTAACCAAAGACAAGACAAAGACAACTATACCAAAGAAACTATACCGTGGTTGAGTGAAGCATATGAGATCTGACCGAACAGGCATGCCCACAATGTAATGGGCCAGGCACCCGACTCCTCCGATGAGTCAGGTGCTGGGGGCCTTGGAGGAACTCTGTAGGGTTTGTCAAATGGGGAACTCAACTGAGCAAAGTAAGAAAGGCATACGTATCTCTGTGTTAGAAAGAAAGGCACAGCAAGCGTGTTTCAACACCACACCGAACACAGCAATGAAAGGGGCTGAGTCTGCCTCCTCTGTGGGCAGCGCTTGCAGGTTCGCTACGTGGTCTGAAAGTGCACGGTAGGAACCTCGGGCACATAGGTGGATTCTTGGCACAATTCGCTGATCGAAAAATCCCTCCAGATACCCGACCCTCTTGACCGATGCCAACGCGACCAGCAGAGCTGTCCACATGGACAGAAAACTTAGTCGAGTGAGTCGAGTGGTCGAGCAGACCTCGCCTACAGTGAGATCTCCAAGAGGGCATGAGAGGGGGACAGGATGGATTTAACCATCTAGCGTCTCGTGCCTCTAAGGGACTGGATGATGAGGTGATGCTTTCCCAGAGCGCTGCAATCCCCCTCGTCCTCAGAACAGAGATGACCGCAACACCAACCTCTCAGTGTGGAGGGGACAGCCTCTGCTCCAGACAACTGAAGGAGGAAATCATTACACTGATCTGGCATGTCAGGGGTTCTTCTCGAAGCACACGACACAGCGAACTGCAGGGCGTAGGCATGCCTTGTAGAGGGTGCTCTAGCCTGAGTGATGGTGTTATTCACCGCACTGGTAGGTCACAGGGTAGGGAGTCTTCCGTGCTGTGTCTAGAGACCACCCATGGAGTTTCCAGAGACCAGTGCGGGTGCCAAGGGTGCCCCATTCCAAAGAAAGGAGAATTTATTAATTCGTCAAGGAGGGCCGTTGCGAGGAGTGAGAGTTCGGATACTCGGGTACAGTTGAGCCACAGAGACACAACAGCAAGACCCACTCTTTTCGCCTCCCTGACCTTGCACAGGGTCTGTGCGAGTAGGCTCACTGGGGAAAATTCATACTGCACAAGCCCCGGGGCCAGCTGTGAGCCAGCGCATCCTTGCCAAGGGGGCCTCAGGCAGGGAAAAAAGCACTGTCAATGGGCGATCACGTGAGAAGCAGCAGGAAGACCTGGGATTCTCCGAAACGCGACCAAAACAGCGACCCACACTGGGGTGGAGTCTCCAGTTGATATATACACTACCGCAGCCATGCTGACCATCCTAACCAGCACGTCTTTTCCCCTTCCCGCACCAGTCGAAACAGCAGAGAGCAAGAAACACTGCCAACAGCTCCAGGCCAATGATATGCCAATGCATTTGGGGTGCGAATCAAGAGCCAGAGGCTGCATGCTCGTTAACGCAGCCCTCCGACCCAACTGGAAGCATCCTTTCGAAGCAATCTCCTCACACGAGCCAGGGGCAGAGCGTCGTTGGCCGCCGTGAAATACATTCCCGTGAGCTTGGGGGGGCCGTGTTGCGAATTAAATCGCATAACCAGAGTCTGATGGGCTGGGCAGTGCTAACCAGTCTCCGATCAAGTGGTGCAACTGAAGCAATCGCAGACGCACCAGCAGGGGGGCAGCTTCAGGTTGGGGAGTGCTGCAGGGGGAATCCCCGGTCCTCCACCGGGGAATGAATGGTCCACCCACTCTCCAAGTGGGCTGCCTCAGGGCCACTTTGCGGTCCATTTACTGGACTTATCGGTGCCCTGGGGCGGGGCATTGACTTCTTGAAGGGAGCTTGATGCGGCCGCTAGCCAGTGGGATGGGCTGTGGTGGCGGATCAGATCTTGAAGCTGGAGGCGGCGGAAAACCCCCACTGTAATCCGCCGATCTGCCTGAGTGCTCACAGATTTAGCGGGGAACAACAGAGGTGGTTGGCACTTTTGCAAGAGCTAGCTGCGATCTTAGCTGCGCAACAGACATGCCATCGTGATGAGTTGCACTGCCTGCAAGCACCGCATTAACATGCTGGACACCCAGACATGCAACACAGTGCTCGTGCCCATCATCTGGGGACAGGAAACACCGCATCCAGAAACGCACGGTCGGAATGACGTCTTTAAAAAGACGCGCTGCTTGACCGTGTTGCTCTTTTAGGGAAACTTGCTCTAATATACAAACTGCTCTTGGAGAACCGGACCAGAAGAATGCCCAGGGATGGGAGAATGGACCCATCTTGATCGCCGCTGCTTGCATTGTAGCTCGGTCTAGGACCAGGAGAAACAGTAGGCGGCAGCTCTCTCTCTCTCTCTCTTTCTCTCGAACGAACGAACGAACGAATGAACGAACAAAGTCGGAGGAACAGCAAAGACTCTTTCAGTTGTGTGAGGCTTCTGAAAGTGAAAAGGTGCTGAGCGACGCTTGTCTGGCATTCTTATACACAACTGATTATGATTACTGACAGCTGCGTGTGCTGCTATATTGAAGGAGTACACAGGTGTAAACGATCTTTGATATCGAGTGAAATTTGTGCTAATATCACCAGATTTGATAATGCAAAACTTTGTCAGTCAATGATGGAAAAAGTTTAATCTCATTGATGTAGTGACCTGGTGAGTGGCCAGATTCACTGCAGTCAGTACATTTGTGTTTATAAAGTGTTTAATATAAACAAATTCATGGTGACGTCCGCATCTCACAGGAATAAATCCTGGTCAGAAAGTGTCCAGTTTTTTCCAGCTATGATTGATGCAGCAGCGAAGATGGATGTTGACAAGCATCGGCTTGTTTATTATAAAGTTTCTTTTCTCTGCCTTTCCTCAATGCAGTTTTCACTCGATATCACCATCGATAAAAAATAAATGGTAATGAAATTTAAAATTATTTTGGCTGAAAATTACAAGAAAAAACTGCTAAATTTGACATAACAATAATTTGTATCCCCAGTTGTGCTGCGTTAACAATAGAAAAAGATAGAGCCCTAGAATGGGAGACACCAGATTACTGCATCGTGATGGTGTTAGTGGTGGTGTATATGGTTCAAAATAAATGTGGATTTTTTTAAATAACATAAAAATTGCATGTTTTTTTTTTGTTTGTTTGTTTACTCATTTGTTTTACATATTTTACAAAGTGGCATCATTTGCATTATATTAAGGCATTCACGTCTTGATACCCAGAGTTCCCTTTAAAAATAATGATATTTTACTGTTTAGTTTTGTAATAGTTTTGTGTATTACTGTAATGCAAATTGAAAAAACGGTTTTGAACTCATAAGTGCTGTCTGCAAAAAATGAAAATATGTGATCTTTTGCAAATGATCTATTCTGATACCACAGATAGACAGAACAGTTTACTTAAAAAGAATGTGCACACCTCTAATAAGAGCATTAACTTTCATCACTTAGTCAGTATACTGCAAAAAAATAAAAAAATAAAAAATAAATAATAATAATAATAATAATAATAATAATAATAATATTTTTGTCTCTTTGTGCATTAAAATAGTGTGTCCCTGTTAGAAGTAGTGACATTATTTGATTTCTGTTAATTCCACTACAGGTGAGTGACAATTCGCTTACTTTAAATCCAATTGACAAAGAGCCTAGTCTTGATTTATGGATTGCTGTACAAGGATGTTACGGTTGGCCCAGAGGCACTGTAGGCAGAACCAGGAACTTTGCCATTATCCAACAAACTATTGAGTTTTACATATTTGTTAGCAAGTTTTTAATCATTAAAAATGCATTTAATATTTTTTAATGTGTATAAATTTTCAGAAAGAGCGTGGTTCGAGCCTCGGCTGGGTCAGTTGGCATTTCTGTGTGAAGTTTGCATGTTCATGTGCTCCGGTTTCCCCCACAGTCCAAAGACATGCGGTATAGGTGAATTGGGTAAGCTAAATTGTCCGTAGTGTCAGTGTGACAGTGTTTCCCAGTGATGGGTTGCAGCTGGTAGGGCATCCGCTGCGTAGAACATATGCTGGATAAGTTGGGGGTTCATTCCACTGTGGTGACCCCAGATTAATAAAGGGACTAAGCCGAAAAGAAAATGAATGAATGAATGAAATTTGCAGAATAAAAAAAAATCTAATCAAACAGTTGTAGCTTACAATAGATGTCTAAGAAACATGTGCCCTATGTCAACATTCATTTAAGAGATTTAAATCATGAATATATATATGTGTATGTGCATGTGTATGTGTATGTATATGTATGTATGTGTGTTCATATATATCTAATATTTCTATATAATAATCTTTTTTTCCCATTTTGTTCTCACTGATTATTTGTTCCTAAAAAAAATATAAAAAATAAGTAATAATAAAAAAGCTGTTTTCATTATTTGTAAATTAAAAGCAAGAAGGTGACTGGTTCGAGCCTCGGCTGGGTCAGTTGGCATTTCTGTGTGGAGTTTGCATGTTCTTCACGTGTTTGCATGGGTTTCCTCCGGGTGCTCCGGTTTCCCCCACAAGACATGTGCTGTAGGTGAATTGGGTAAGCTAAATTGGCCGTAGTGTAAGTGTGTGAATAAGTGTGTATGGATGTTTCCCAGTGATGGATTGCAGCTGGAAGGGCATCCGCTGCGTAAAACATATGCTGAAAAAGTTGCCGGTTCATTCCACTGTGGCGACGCCAGATTAATAAAGGGACTAAGTCGAAAAGATAATGAATGAATGAATGAACTTCGATTACACTGACGTAAAAAATTTAAAATCCAATAAAACAACCACATTTTATTGACAGTGAATTAGTCAAGAGGCATCATTTTACCAGCGTTGCCATGACAGCACAGAAGTACTATTGCAAGCAGCAGAAATAATTACTACATAGAAATGTCTTGTCAGTACATTATTTTTTTTTCTAGCTGAGCATGTGAGGTTCCTGCATAGATAGGTATCCACAAATATCCCCAGACAGAATATTGAGTTATTTTGAACTTTTACCATGGCGCACACGCTCCACTGCTCGTGTACTTTGGTTGACACAGCAACAAACTGGCCTTTGCATGGCACAATGGGATTTTTGGGTGTTATAGCACAGCGCTTTCTGTTTCTGGTGTGTGAAAGCCGATTCACTCTGTGCAATGACTATGGCTGAAGGGAGAGTGAAACCAGCGTGCTGAACATTGCTGGGCAGTGTGGTGCAAAATAACCGTTTTTCTGTAATGCCATTTCCAGCCAATAATTTTCAGTGGCAGAAAATTAAGTGCATTCTAGTTTATTGACCTTATTCTTCAATGCAGAAGCTGTCTCATTTTTCTGATTGCTTTAGAACTTCCGATTCAGTAGTCTAAGGGAGAAATAACTAGGAATAATAAATGGCAGAAAATGCTCTTACTTGCTCTCCAAACAAGTGTGTTTATGACTATACATAAAACGTAGAATAATGTAATAAGAACATATCAGTGGACCTCATGGTGGCGCAGTGGGTAGCAGGATCGCCTCACAGCAAGAAAGTTGCTGGTTCGAGCCTCGGCTGAGTCAGTTGGCATTTCTGTATGGAGTTTGCATGTTCTCCCCGTGTTCGCGTGGGTTTTCTCCGGGTGCTCCGGTTTCCCCCACAAGTCCAAAGACATGTGCTATAGGTGAATTGGGTAAGCTAAATTGTTCGTAGTGTATGTGTGTGAATAAGTGTGTATGGATGTTTCCCAGTGATGGGTTGCAGCTGGAAGGGCATCCGCTACGTAAAACATATGCTGGATAAGTTGGCGGATCATTCCGCTGTGACGACCCCAGATTAATAAAGGGACTAAGCCGAAAAGAAAATGAATGAATGAATGAATGAACATATCAGTTTGCAACATCAAGCAGTATAACAATACTTTTTTAATGTCTAAAAATCAATAGAAGTAAATGAGACCAGAAGTCTCGAGCCAAAAATATTCCAATGGCTTGGAATACGTGAAGAATAAGGTCAATATATTTTTTCCTTCCTTCTTTTAATAAGATATTTAATATTATCAATTTTTTTTATTAGTCCACAGTGTTGTGAATCACTCAATGCCCTACTATATAAGAGGAGAAAGCAATCTCTAAAACTCTGACCTCCACAAGAGTCCATGCTGGAGTTTACAGAGATGCAATACAGAGGGCGAGAGCAAGGGGGGACAAAATGGATACATTTGAGGGGGAGACAAGGGCGGGATATGGCAGGCTATGATGAATGACCTGAACACTCACAAACACTCCAAACAAAGAGAGCGTGTGAGCGAGAGAGAGAGAGAGAGTGTGTGCGCAAGCTATGGACAGCTCCTGTCAAAAGAGGCCATTTTATTTATTTATGGTTGCTGTGCTTAAGAGATGGTCAAGGTCAGGCTATGTGTTTGCTCTCCTGTTTTTGTTTTGTGAGCTGGATCAATTACCAAATATGTCTGTTAACAATTCTACTGACACTCATCTCTCTATCCCGGCAGCGTTTCACCATGGTAACTCATCTCCCACCGCTGCTGCTTTGACACTGGATAGAGAGGTCTTTTCAACAAGTTCAGGCATTTACACATCAGTTAAGGAGCTGTTGTTTATTTGCTGCTCCAGTAGAGGTTCCTCCAACACGTTTCCTTGTTCGGGTCTTGGTGAAGTATGTCTTTCCCCCTCGTGGATTGTAGATGTAATCCCACGGAAGATTGAACTCCATCGATCTGAATAGAGCAGGCTGGAGAGGCAGTTATATGGCTTTGGAAGACTCATTGTAAACATCGTGTCAAGAGGGTCCCGTGAACGGCAACGTCTCGCTTCAGCAAATCCACAGTCTCCGCTCTGAACTTCACTGCGCTCTGTGAATCATGTGTTTAACACCACTTACATATAATATAAGGCTACATAGTCATGCAGTGTTTGAGAGCCATGTTTACACACACAGACAACAAAAGGTGTGAGTCCGATTGATTTATTTGTTCAAGATATTACAGAAGCATGTCAAATGATCCTTTTAACTTTGAGATTCATTCATTTTCAATTCATTCATTTTCCTCTGGCTTAGTCCCTTTATTCATCTGGGGTAGCCACAGAGGAATGAACTGCCAACTTATCCAGCATATGTTTTACGCAGCGGATGCCCTACCAGCTGCAACCCAGTACTGGGAAACATCCATACACACTCATTCACACACATACACTACGGCCAATTTAGTATATTCAATGCACATATTGCGCATGTCTTTAGACTGCTGGGGAAACCCGAGAACCTGGAGGAAACCCACGCGAACACGAGGAGAACATGCAAACTCCACACAGAAATGCCGACTGACCCAGCCGGGACTCGAACTAGCGAACTTCTTGCTGTGAGGCGACAGTGCTAACAACTGAGTCACCGTGTCGCCCCTTGAGATTTAAATAATGCTTGTAAATCTAATGACCATGACTGTAGTAAATATGAAATATAGTGTCTGGATAGCACTTAAGAACACTTTTTTTGCAGATTTACTGTAATAATTCTTAAAGTGTAACCTAAATTTCTTACCGTTTGTAACAAAATGTTATTGCCATTCTTACCTTTATATGTGTAATTTGAATCCTATGTCCATCGGTAACAGTTTACAGTATTGAAAACTGATAAATGGATTTTTTTCATAAACGTCAGCCACACATGGAAATAAGCAATTAATTTTTAACATTCATTTAACTTTATTTAAATCGTAATATTTTCTACAATTATTTATTTAAAGTGTAATAAATCTATTATTTGTGACAACAATTGCATTAATTTAGTTTAGTATGGACATTGTCAAAATTATTGCTAACTATGAAATTACTTATTAAATGTATTTATTTATTTATATAAAAACAAATTATGTTTATTAAATATATATTATTTCTTATGAATGCAAATATTATGTATTTATTAAATATATAATAAGTTGTTATATAGTATAAGCATGTGTGTTACATTACATGAATCCAATCAGAGTCACCTAATTTGAGCCCCAAATAAAAAATTTTACCTAGTGTTAGGACAAAACTGAATAGTTAAGTAGAGTAAAGAGAAAACAGGAAATGATTGGGACAATGACACCAGACATTGTGTGTACACCAGACATTGTGTTAGAAACTCTCATATGCTTTACATGTTTGTTTCTATGTTTGTTTATTTAACTGCTATTTTCATCTATAACACTCCATTTTTGCATCTCGTTTAAATACACTATGAACAGCAGCTACTCTAATTATTTTTTTATTCTCTATTTCCACCTGGGGATACTCATTCCGAGGTTCCTAGAGACTATGCAGCGCCACTGATGCGATCCAAGACCTGTGAAGAGATGATCCCAAGGTATCCATAATCCTGGACCAGGTCGTGTCCCGAGCTGATGCTGTGGTAGTCATGGAGAAATGGAGTGCATGAGACTGATTCCTGAATGACCACCGTGACAACGAGTCCCCGCATTGATCCTGCGGGCCAGCCTGGCGTCCCGCCGGTGCTCTACTCACACCTGCAGCTTCTCCACGATGGACGTCCAGCTTCTTCAGCCCCCGGCGCCTAGACTGCTGCTCCACACAGGAAGTTTGGCAGAAGAATAATGGTCATGCCCAACAGAGCCTAGTTACTCTAGAGTTTTTTTTTTGTTTTTTTTTCACTTCGTCAATTGGTGAAGTTTTTTTTTCCTCGCCACTGGCTTGCTTGGATCGGGACTTGTGAAGCTGCACTTCGGTGGATTTGCTCTACAGTGTTTGAACTTCTAGCAGTGAAATTTAAACCACACTGAACTAAACTAAACTGAACTTCAACTCTGTAATCTGGACTCTACTAGAACTATGTTAAGCTGCTTTGACACAATCTATATTGTGAAAAGCGCTATATAAATAAACTTGACTTGACTTGAATGTTCAGGAAAAGTGAAAAAAAAATGGGTTTGAAGTAATATCACCCTTCTGCATGACACAACTCAATTGTATTGTACTTTAGCACATCTGCTAATGGCTAGGCCACATCCCTTGCAGTTGGTAGCCTACTCAAAAAAAAAAAAAAATGCTGTTCATTCTGGTTTATTGTTACATTCCTTTGTTGACCTTAATCAAATGAGTAACCTAAAACTCATATAATAGTCTAACCAAGATGGAATTGACACCATCCCTGATTCAAAGTCTTGATTACGTTTGATTTGCTGCAGGCTTGGTGATGTATATGTCACATGACTTCATGAAACCTTTTCCTCCCATAGTGACTTTCAGCATTCACGCAGCCACTGTTAAATTAAAACCAGAGACTTGAGTACTCTCCTTATAGTCTCTCTGAAAAACAGACGTACAAAAAAAAAACACACTCTGTACTCAAAGAACAAACTCACATCTGAGACTGATCAAGCTGTTGTCTTAGATGGGTCACTCTCAGTGTTTCCCTCACATGAACTTTTCTACAACATTGGGCTGAGATGAGCAGTGCAGAATGAGCAGTGAGGGGGAAGATGCGACACAACAAATGACAGTATTTTTTGTTACTGTAGCTACGGGCAGGCAGTTTTTTTCTAGAAACATTATTTTTATACAGTATATATATATTAGTTGAAAGACTCTTCAAATCCCAATAGCAATCAGTAATTAAAGTAGTCTATATATCTTCTGTGGAAAGCTCAGGACCATAACATATTTGCCCAGTAATTGAATTACATTAATTGCACAGACAGTCGCATATCATCAGTATGTTCCATAATATTATGGAGAACAAGTAAAAATTAACAGCAAACAGAAGCTACTATATTGAAGTGACAACACCTGGAAACCCCCGAAAAACATCTGTATCAAGAAAGAGCTAAAAGTGGAATTAACATTGGTGTTGCTTTTCCAAGCAGGAGGAGATCGTGGGAGTCAAAGAAAACTGGAAAATGATGCCCTGGTTGGAGGGCACGTGGAATTTTGTGGTTTGATTTGTTTTTAATGCACTTCATTAACGTAATGTCGTTTGTAGCTAATCTAGTTTCTGTAATTTTACAAATGAGCTCAGTACTAAGAGTAGTTTGTTCTAACAATAGACATAAATAAGTTGTTTATGTTGTGTTTTTGAGGACGTGTGGCTTTTGGGAGAGCTCTCGTTGGAGGGTGGGATCTTGCTTGCTATTGGTAGACTACAAGAAACTCCCAAGCCCTGCTTTAACAATAACTTTATCTCTAGTTTATTTAGATTACAGAAGTCAACATTTGAAGGGGATCTTTTTTGCATTTTTGTGGAATTCGTTGCACTAATTACGTCTGTTGTCCTCATATTTAAGTCATCTGCCAAATGATAAAATGGTATAAATGTGATTTACTAAGGATATTTTTTTTTACCTAGCATTTTGTTTTCAAAATATCCCCTAATCAATCAATCAATCAATCACTCAATCAATCAACCAATCAATCAATCAATCAATCAATTAATCAATTAATCAATCAATCAATCAATCAATCAATCAATCAGTCAGTCAGTCAGTCAGTTAGTCAGTCAATCATAGTAATAATAATACAGAAATTTTCACCATAATTTGACAAACTTTGTGCTTGACACATAACAAAAAAGTTGAATTTGCTCTCTTTTAACTAGTTTTGTTTTGTAATTAATGCTTGCAATATTTGCACTTAATATACTTAATATTTGCACTATTCTTAACACATTCATCAAACTTCATCTCATTCTACAGAATATTTTCAAAATAAATATTTGGGTAGAATTAGTTATTGCGCTAGAAATAACACTTTTGGACAGTGATATATTTTGAGAGGAAATATATACAGTAAATCATTTTCACAATATAAATATTGACACTTCTGAAGAATATTGAAATATGAGGTTTGTGATTACGATTACGGTCAAATCAAAACTTTTTTCACTCATTGTATGATGATTTGCAGATTTTAAGATAGCAAGTCTGAACAAGTGCAAATCTAAGACAAATGCATGCACCAGTACATTAATAAGTAATACAGTAGTAATAAGGTTGTCCCAAAAGTTAAGTGAGCTTTTAAACACTCTTACAAACGTGTGAATGTCTTAGCATCGTTACCATGTACACTGCTCCGGGTGTGTGTTCACGGTATGTGTGTGTTCACTAACTGTGTGTGTGCACTTGGATGGGTTAAATGCAGAGCACAAATTCCAAGTATGGGACACCATACTTGGCCACACTACACTTCACTTCACTTCACTTCACTTCACTTCACTTCATGATACCAAGTGGCATTGACTGTACCGAAAGCGTTCAGATGGTGTTTATTTGTTCCATCCCATATTATTTGTCAGCACCGTACATCCACTTGTTTGCAGATTTGAAATCATACAAGATTTGACTTGTGTTCATAGTCTTCCTTGAGTCTGTTCACACATTGGTTGATTTAATCACCGGTAAGGAGTCTCTCTCTGCTCTGCTTTGCCTCCTGCTCAGGTTTACAGGCTTGTACATCTTTAATTATGGATCAGATTCTTTTGCCCCTGTTTTAGAGTGACTCCAGACCGGCTTCGCTCAAGTCATCCACTTGAAAGTTTGAAAACCTCCAGTGACAGGAATATTAATGTGGCGGCAGTGTCGTATCTGTTTCAGCTCATGCATATTCAATGTCCCCCCAGCTCTCTAAGATTTATGTCAGACTGTGCAGGCGTGTGCTTCTCCACCATTTTAGATAATAGCATGCTAAATTGATGTTATCAGGAGGAGTCTCTCTCTCTCTCTCTCTTTCTTTCAGTGGTTCTACCTTTATCTTTCATGCCTCTTTCCTTTCTTTTCTCTCCCTCTCTACTTCTCCTCCGCTCCAGTCTCCTTTGTTGGCCAGAAGTTATTAAGGAAGCCAGAGGTCAGGACTCCCTTGAATACACCTTACAAACTTACTAGTGACACTCCGGGAGACAACAGAGGGGTAAAATGTATATTTTGGGAGCAGATTGGGGGCAATCCTTTGGATTATCTTTTAATTAAGGACGCTTGAATTGTGCCCACTCTGTTGAAGCAAACGCCCAGCTGCTAATGAAGTTTAAACAGACATACTTTGTTTAATTATGGCTAATCGCTGGGGCCCAAAGTCCAGCCCTTTGATCTACCACTGGCAGGATAATCTTTCTGGCAGATAGCATCTCGCGTTTGTCCCCGGCTCCTTTTCAGATGTTGCAATGTGAGGTCTGAAATTAAGCATGGGTTAATTGAGCCAGGGTAGATGTTCGTGTCCGTGTTTGTGTATGTTTGTGTGTCAGAAAGAGAAAAAAAAGAAGAAAGGAAATGGTTTTATGTACTAATGTTAGATTAATGTTTATGTTACTGTTGTTTTTATGTATTTATTTTTAATGGATAAATACAAGCTATAACTTGCGTAGCTAAAACATTGTATCGTATGCTCACCACAATCCTGAAATGAATGGATACTTTTAGAATAGTGTAAAAGGTATGTACAGTACAGAACAAAAACATTTGAGGTAAGAATGTTTTGTAAATATGCATTTAAAATAAATAGGTCCTGTTATGCTTTTTACTTGTCCAACTTACCTTTGCCTGCATAATGTCGGCATTTGAGCATGAAAAAGATTACAAAGTTACAAAAGTTACAATATCAATGCCAGGGGAGTTATGTCAACATCATGAAGCATCGTTTCTGAACATATACAAATGCCTCAATGTAATCCTACATTTTCTAACATATATGTCATAATATCCCAAATGTAAATAGTTCCTTACTCTAGGGGACAAGGCTTGGTCAAGTTGTGTTAGTACACTCAGAAATAATTGTACAAGAGCTGTCACTGGGGCGGTACTTTTTCAAAAGTTACACATTTGTATTTAAAGGCAGCTAAAAAGTACACAAGTGCACCTCTTGAAATGTTTAGGTAATAATATGTACCCTAGCAGTACTAATATGGACCTTTTAAGCACAAATGTGTACCTTTTGAAAAGGTACCACTCCTGTGACATCTCTTGTACCTTTATTTCTGAGAGAGTTTTGTGTGGTCTTCGTGTCCAACAGATGCTGTTTCATCTAAGTATCTAATACATATTCATTCATTCATTTTCTTTTCAGCTTAGTCCCTTTATTAATCAGGGGTCGCCACAGCGGAATGAACCGCACACTTATCCAGCATATGTTTTACGCAGCGGATGCCCTTCCAGCTGCAACCCAACACTGGGAAACACCCATACACACTCCTTCACACACATACACTACGGCCAATTTAGCCCATTCACCTGGGCCAGTGACCTTCTTGCTGTGAGGCGATCGTGCTACCCACTGCGCCACCGTGACGCCCTCTAATACATATAATAATAATAATATATAACTCACATTGTCAACATATAAAAATATATATATATATGGGCGGCTCGGTGGCGCAGTGGGTAGCGCTGTTGCCTCACAGCAAGAAGGTCGCTGGTTCGAGCCTCGGCTGGGTCAGTTGGCATTTCTGTGTGAAGTTTGCATGTTCTCCCTGTGTTGGCGTGGGTTTTCTCTGGGTGCTCCGGTTTCCGTGCTTCCGGGTGCAGCTGTTGGGTTGCAGCTGCAAGGGCATCCGCTACGTAAAACATATGCTGGATAAGTTGGCGGTTCATTCTGCTGTGGCGACCCCAGATTAATAAAGGGACTAAGCTGAAAAGAAAATGAATGAATATATATTATACAGTACATACAGTATTAGGAGCTACTGACAAAGTTTTAAAATGCATGCAGATGTTTTGTTGTTGGAGTAACCCGAGGCACAAGTTGTTAACCACCCTGTTCTGAAAGGGGTGGGGAGCAGCAGTTTATTTGCATTTAAAGAGATACACATGAACAGTTTCAGGTTTTTGCTTCCACCTAAATCATTCATTTTACCAACATGATGTCATGTTTTTTGAGTGGTTTGTTTGGTGGTTGAGCTGAAACTTCCCAGACATAATTTTAGGAACCCTATTTATTCTTTTATATCTGTTTTACAGTTACTTTGATCAATATAATCCATTGTTTTGAAGTATTAATTTAAACAAACACACTAACAAATAGAGCTGAATATTAATATTCATATTGTCCAATTAATTAATTTAAATGGGTTCATTTTGTTTCATAATATTGCATTAGTTCCATTAATCATTTTGCATTAAATTGCTGTTCACATTTTAGGCTTTTTTAATGTTTAATTCTCCAATTAAAACATGATATGGGTTGAAACCTGTTGCTGAAGTGATCAGTGGGCTGGGGGAAGGTCCATATACAGTATTTTCTCAGCTCAGCCTAGAGGAAACAGTGTCCAACAGGGGAGAACAAACACATTAAAAAGAAAACAAAGCGAGAGAAAAGATTCAGCTCTTTAGCTGCAATCTAACCCTCTCTCCATTGTCTTTCATCTGTGGTAAGTATGCAGTGTAGAGAGGTTTCCCACTGATACAGCAAGCAGCGATACCCCCAAATCACTAACTAAGCATGGGAAACGGCCAGAGGAAATGCTCATCTTGTCTCTTTCTCTCTGTCTCCTTTTCTCATTCTCTCCCAGACACACACTGTTTTTCTTTCATTTTAAGGTCGTAATCAAATTATCAAATTACCATAGTTTCTCATGTGCCGTGGACTATGCATTTTTAGTTACATGCTCTGTTTTGGGTTTTATTATTTTTTTATTCCATTCACTCTTTTATCTCTTTTCTTTTCTTTTTTTATTTTTAAAAATTAGTTTCACATAGTTAGCATATGTAATAGTGTGAACTGCACTACATCACATGCTGGCTGTCTGTCTGCCTGTCTTTCTGTTACATTATTCTACAGGATTGGAACCAAAATTATGCATTAAAATAATATAAATTAATTCAATCATTTTCTTTTCGGCTTTGCCCTTCCAGCTGCAACCCATCACTGGGAAACACCCATACTCTCCCATTCACACACATACACACTACGGACAATTTAGCTTACCCAATTCACCTATAGCGCATGTCTTTGGACTTGTGGGGGGAATCGGAGCACCTGGAGGAAACCCACGCCAACATGGGGAGAACATGCAGACTCCACACAGAAATGCCAACTGACCCAGCCGAGGCTCGAACCAGCAACCTTCTTGCTGTGAGGCTACAGCGCTATCCACTGCGCCACCGCGCCGCCCCAATAATATGAATGTGGTCAAAAAAAATATGAACATGCTATATCAAGTTAAATTTGTATAACCAAAGTGTGTCACTTGGATTGAAGGGATAGAAATGAAACTGTGAATAACATTTTGAATTTTCATTGTTATGCATATTGTGGATGTTTGAAATATTTCATTGCTATCTCAAAATGCAAAAAGTGGCTTGACTTTTGAATATGTGTTCATTTAAGCTAGTTGTGTAATCTGAGAGTCTGAGTAAACAGGGTTGTCAATCTACAAAAAAAAAAAAAAAAAACTGTTTGTATTCTTTATTTAAAGTCTTGTTGAGTATCGTTTACCACACAGATACTGAAAACCTGTTTCCTGCCATGTGTAAGTGCAAACTGGTCAAACCTATTCTTGCAATTAAAGTCTCATAATAAAATGTGCAGCTTCAATTACTCAAAAGAAAAAATGTCCAAATTATTCACAAGCCACTTAAGACAAAGTCAATGAAATTATGCATCACTTTTTGTTAATTATTAAATAGTTCATTTTCCGAATATGACAGAATGGCTAATTTATTAATAGACAGACACAAAGTCGAGTCAAAACGTCTATCCTCGGGGTGGATCTGCTTTCAGAAGAACAAGCCCTTTGTTAAATAAGTTAAATGAGGAGCTCTCCACGGCAGTACTTGCAAGTTTACCAGCAAACACCAAAGAAGTAGGATTACACAAGCTCCGTTCACTCGCGCTCACTGGCGTCGCGATCTCGAAGGCCCCTGCCGCGTTTCCTCGTGAGATGAAATATTTAACTCCCCGTGTTTATTAGCGGCATGATAGACAAAGGCCTTTTTCCCTTTGACTTGTGCATACTGACATTGCGCACATAACAAACAAACAGAAAAAGTCTCTTGATCCATAATGGATGACATCCCTTGGTTTTGCAAAAGAGCATTATTAAAGAAATGGGGCCAATGGGGCGAGCTCTCATTTGTCAACATCAACATTTCGTCAATAAACACAAGAATAGGAAGTTACGTTTATGCTGCTCTGTTGGGTCCATATTAGCTTGAAAATAGTCGCAGTCATCAAAAAGACCATTAGCATGACAAAATACATATATTTACGAGCAAAATCACAGCAGCTTTATAAGGCATTCGTCTGGAGCAGATGTAAACTTTTAGCTTGTAGAAAAGACTATCCAATCTTTTCCAACACCTCATGATGGTGTATGTGAATTATGGGAGTAAAGTTATCTAAACTGTAAACAATAATTTCAGTGTTTTTAAAAACAATGAGGTTGCATTATTCTCCTCATTACAGTTCATCCATAAAATAAAAAAAGACAACTTGTAAGAATTAGAAATAAATAAAATTAATATATGGGGCGACGCGGTGGCGCAGTGGGTAGCACGTTCGCCTCACAGCAAGAAGGTCGCTGGTTCGAGCCTCGGCTGGGTCAGTTGGCATTTCTGTGTGGAGTTTGCATGTTCTCCCCGTGTACGCGTGGGTTTCCTCCGGGTGCTCCGGTTTCCCCCACAAGTCCAAAGACATGCGGTATAGGTGAATTGGGTAAGCTAAAATTGTTCGTAGTGTATGTGTGTGAATGAGTGTGTATGAATGTTTCCCAGAGATGGGTTGTGGCTGGAAGGGCATCCGCTGCGTAAAACATATGCTGGATAAGTTGGCGGTTCATCCCGCTGTGGCGACCCCAGATTAATAAAGGGACTAAGCCGAAAAGAAAATGAATGAATGAATGAATGAAAATTAATAAATAAATAAATACACTGACAGTTTTTATGTTATATCAAATAATATTCAAAACTTAGTAAAAATTACAAAACATTTTTAGATAAAATATAATTTAAGTTTATAAACAGTTTTATACAGAATTTAATTCAAAACTTTACAGCTAATTATAATTAACAACTTGAGTATTATTTATTTTTTCTGTTTTCTTATAATACATCCATTTATGTAAAAGAAACTAATAACCTTTAATACTTTTAATAATTAAAATGTAATTTAATAATAATAATAATAATAATAATAATAATATTATATATATATATATATATATATATATATATATATATATATATACTGTTTATTTTATAATATATACTGTTTATATATAAATGCACCCTGACCCCCACCCCCCACACATATGGTAATTGCAAAATGATATGTCTCATTCCAATATATATATATATTATGTTATAATAAATTGTTTTCACAGCCCATTTCATATGTCCTCATGTTGTTTCTAAATGCATTTTTTTCAGAACTACATGGCCTAATTGGCAATGGAGGAAGCTAGCAGAGAAAGTCCAGACATAACATTCATCTTCTTGAGAAACACCCTTCCAAAATCTTTTGGCAGTGCACTTTGACTTTCTCAAGTCTGGAGATGTTTCCTAAAAGACAAGGCTCCTCCTTCCAGGCTCCTGCTCCAAAAGTTTATTCAAGGATCAGATTTTGGCAGATGAGCCACTACTTTCATAATGTCTTTTCCAAGGGTTTTTAGAGAGTAAAACTTTCTCAAGTGTCCAAGTTGAAGATGACCATAAAGACCTTCAACAGATGGCAGATGCTCATCCAAAAAGGCAAGAGGAAGCACTGTTCTCATTTTAAATAGCAATAATAGTTGGGATAAAAATCTAGGCAATGTTAAACTTGTAAATGTAATATTGTTCAGTTGAGTTTACAACCTTTCAAAGTATACTTTATTAGAAAAGGATGTGCAAATACAGCCATTCAACCTATGCACACTAGCAGGATTCATGCTTGCCCAATGTTTGTGTTTTTTCTCTTCTTATGTTTTGAGTGATGAAAATTTCGATGTTCTTGTTGTATATAGGGTTATGGATGTCTTTTACTCCCCCACAGCGATGTCTATTGTTTTTGCCATCTTCAGGAGTTTGTTGTTCTTATTTCATCTCCTCCGTATAAAACAAAGTCCTGGATTCAGTGTTGACACCTTGTGGACAAACCAAGTGCAAAAACAATTCAAAGCACATGTGTGTTTTTATTTCATGTGCAGTTGCAAAAATCTGACAGCTTTTGGACAGTATGTGCATACCCATTTGGTACAAAAAACAAGTACAAAAAAAGTTTTAAAGTAAAAAAATAATTATTAAAAATATTTTAAATTTTATTTTAAAATATATTTCAACATATACAAAAAATGGCCAAAATATATATTTGCTAAAATATATTTAAAATATATCAATGTAGATATAGGGTTGTTTGTTTGTTTTTTACAAATAATTTGTTGTAAATTAATTTGTTGCAAATAATTTTTGTAAATGTTTGAAAATATATATTTTTAATATATATAAAAGTTTTAAAAACATACTTGAATAATTATTTAAAAACATAACTCTGGAAGAAAATTGTTATTTGGTGTCTAAAAGCAAGGAACATACAGTATTTACTCTACTTAAACTATAAAAAATATTTAATAGTTTTTAGATTTTATTTCATTTATGTATTTATGTATGTATTTGTGTATGCACTGATTGATTGATTGATTGATTGATTGATTGATTGATTGATTGATTGATTGATTGATTGATTGATTGATTGATTGATTGATTGATGCTTTTGGGACTAATCTGGTGATGGAATTTGTGTCACATTCACTACATAAAAACTTTATACTATATTTAGGTATTAGTCTATAACTTTTACTTTTCTGCCACATTATGTTTTGACTTCCTGCATCCATCTAATAACTAAAACTAGGACAAAATAACTGCTGTCCTGCTGTTATGATACACTTTAGGTCTTTCATGGCAGCAAATAAAGATAATAAAATACCCCAAAATGGTGAAACAGCAGGCAAGATATGTCTTGCCCAAAGCTGTTATTCTCTTCCCAATCAAAGTTAAGATTTCCCACCTGATGTCTTTAACATCTGGGTTTTTATGTTTCCTTTGGGACGCTGAGGCCTCGCCGGAGCTGTGACCCAATAACATCTGCAAATAAGCGATGGCTTTGCCCACATGCTCCAGAACCGGCAGACCTCTCTGCCGCCCCTCTGTCCTCTCAATGCTTTCAACACCTCCTCAACACCCCCTTAATAAACATTCTTTCAAAAGTCTGCTGTGAAAATCCTCTCTCTCTCTCTCTCTCTCTCTCTGTTTTATTAAATACTGCATTATGCCTCCTGGACTCACTCTTGTAATCTTTTGAAGCATTTGGACATGTAATGTTCTCCTCGCAAAAGGGTGAAAAATACATTTTTATTTCCAATTGCAGCTTCGGACCAGGCAAAGGGAAGACATCTGCCTCAGCTAGCGGCATCAAAGAAATCCAAAGGGGAGTTTTAATACTACATGTGTGGTGGAGGTGTGCTGAACTCTCCACTTTCATTTTGCCTTCCTCTACAAAAGCTTGAAAAACACTTTTAATAGAGCTGGATTTATGAGACGCCGTAGGATACAGCTGCTCCCCTCAAAAGAAGCGGACAACTTTTTGTTTTTCTGTTTTTATAAATAAAAGATACTTAGTTGTCCTTTTTAATAGATGTACACTAGACTAAGACAATTAAGGGCTGTATTAATATTATATATTAGATTTATTTGCATTGATATGATGTTATGTCAAATAAAGTTTTGTTTACAATTGTAACCCTGGGCTAAAAAAAAACTGCATTAAGTTGCATGGGTATATTTATGGCTATAGCCAAAAATACATTGTACAGGACAACATTATATGTTGTCAAAAAATGTAAGTATAAAAATAGTAAGTAAAGATCATGTTCTATGTAGACATTTTAAATTTATGATTATTAATATGCATTGGTAAGTGATCCGTTTGGACAACTATAAAGGAGATTTTCTCTGAATTTAGATTTTTTTGAAAAAATCTCAGTCAAATATAATCCTAACTACACTGTAAAAAAATGTAATGACAAAAAGTCAAGACAACAAATATTTGCATGTTGCTTTAACGTACTTGAATAAGTTAATCAGGTTTCAGCTAAAACACTTTAAGTTTAAGTACAAAGTTTCCTTTATAATTTTAGTCAGTATGATTGATGTAAGTTGAGATGACTAGAAAAGTTCATTTAATTTTAACTAAAGTATTTAAGACTGTAATTATACATCAATGGAAAGCATGTTTATACAGCTTTCATATAATTTATCAATTTCAATAAAAAAAGATTGACACATTTGACTGGTTTTGTGGTCCAGGGTCTCAATTGGCAACCTTCTGTCATTATGCTAGCTGACCATGCAGTAATAATAAATACATATAAATAAAGTTTGCTAGTGTGTGCGTGCGTGCGTGCGTGCGTGTGTGTGTCTGTGTGTGTGTGTGTGTGTGTGTGACTTTGATGTCTCCAGTTTGTGATTTCTGCTGTGTCTCTGGCTCCAAACGATGTCATCAGCTCAAGATGTCAGCAGCCATACCAGGAAATTTTGGCTTCACTTTTCTATAGTGGAAGTAATTGGAGATGGAAGTAAATGCATTGTCACTTTTTTTAACAATCTATGCTTCAATTCTTCTATGTTTTCTGCTACATCTCTAAAGACAAGCAGACATTTCCTTTCATTTTCCACATGCTCTGTCGTTTTAAATTTTTGACTACTGCTTCCCTGCAGTTAGAGGTTTCTTGTTTTTGACAGCAAGTGATTCCCAAATGTCAATGGTGATTGCCGCTTACAGCTTTTCCCAAGCTTTTTATATCTATATGACAAGTTTAAATTCTCAGCAACTTTTGTAAGAACATGCTACAAACTGTCCTCGGCACCCACACACAGCATTAAGTAGCCAGGGTCTTCTTATTCTTTCTGTTAATGGATGTGACATAATCCCCAAAAGAAGAATGATGCCAAAACGACATTTCCCACAGAATCAGACACAACAACTCAAAAAGGCTTTTTATTATATGCATAGCACTGCAAATTGGAGTAAGGAAACAAGGCAGTTTTAAACATTGATATGTTATGTACTTTCTCAATAACCATTTTTAACCAAAAGAATGTACATACTGCAACCTTGACCTGTGAAGTAGAAAAAATAAAGAAAAAGACAGAGATATGAAGTTCTCAGAACTGGAATGATACAACGATGTATCAACTAACTAAATAATTTGCCTTAGTCACTCTGTCTGGATGTCTCTCTCAGTCTCTCTCCTCTCGGGGAAATCCAGTGTCTGCTTTTTTCACTGCATTCCTGTTGATATATGCTGCTTGTCATGAAAATTCTCACAGAACCTAATATGAGAAAATCAGAGAGGGTGGGTAAAAAAAAATCTATCACATCCAGCTAAGAGATGTATTTGTACATTCTGGAGTAAGGGAAAATAAACAAATAGCTGAATATGAGGGGGGAGAATAGAAAAGTGTTTCCATCACCACTCCAGCTGTTTTCCCAGGGAGGAGCTGGACTTAATGCAGCCTTATGCAAGTGACTTAGAAATGACAAATCCTGCGCTTACAGAGGTTTTATTAATGATCCTCATTATCTAGGCCACTTTATGAGTAGTCATTAAATAATGAGATTAGCGTATGGAGCTGACACCTGTTTGCTTTACATCTGAGAGACAATTGGAAGGCCTTTGCTATCCTTGACAGTACAGGTTCATAATGGTCTCTGATTAATCATAAAACCAGACGCGTTGAGCAAGCAACAGCCTCTGACTTTCAACTGTTGATATAATTTTGGCTAAGCGTGCAATTGTGTGTTCATGGTCAGTTTATGTGTGCCTTAGAGTGCAATCATTTTTGCCATTCAGTTCTTGTGTACTGTAGGTGATGGAGGAGATGCATGTTGAGGAGATTAGTAATTAGAACAGTAATGGGCAGCATTGTTACAATTATTTTATTTTATTTTAATAATTAATTTATATAAAAAAATTTTTTTAAATGGATCATGTACATTTATAACATAAATGTTGCGCTCAAGTTAGCTATAGGCTAGATTTCATCATGCAGTCCCTTGGCAGGTAGATGTTTAACAAAGCAAGACATTTTTTACAGTATTTCCTATAATATTTTTTCTTCTGGAGAAAGTATTATTTGTTTTATTTCTGCTAGAATAAAAGCAGTTTTAATTTTTAAGGTCAATATTAGGCCCCTTAAGCATTTTTTTTTTCCGATTGCCTACAGAACAAGCCATCATTACCATACAATGCCATACAATGACTTGCCTAGTTAACCTAATTAACCTAATAAAAGCCTTTAAATTGCACTTTAAGCTGAATACTAGTATCTAGAAAAATATTTAGTAAAATAGTATGTACTGTGTGGCTCAGTGGTTAGTACTGTGACCTCACAGCAAGAAGGTCGCTGGTTCGAGTCCCGGCTGGGTCAGTCGGCATTTCTGTGTGGAGTTTGCATGTTCTCCCCATGGATTTTCTCCAAGTGCTCCAGTTTCCCCCACAGTCCAAAGACATGTGGTATAGGCGAATTGAATAAACTAAATTGGCCGTGTATGTGTATGAATGAGTGTGTATGGATGTTTCCCAGTGATGGGTTGCAGCTGGAAGGGCATCCGCTGTGTAAAACATATGCTGGATAAGTTGGTGGTTAAGGTGGCGACCCCTGATGAATAAAGGGACTAAGCCGAAGGAAAATTAATGAATAAATAATTTACTGTAATCACGGCAAAGTTAAAGTAAATCAGTTATTAGAAATTAGTTATTAATAATTCTGACTTCAACTATATTTATTGAAAAAAAAAACATAAAATCAACAAAACATAGAAACATTAATAATTATATCATGTCAGATTTATAGAAAACAATACAATTAACAACCATTTGGGCAAAATTATGCCAGTGAGTACAGAATTGATTTAAGGTATAATTTCAGCTTTGATTTAAAGGTATCAATAGATGTTCAAATTGTAATGTGTTCTGGGACCAACATGTTCCAACAAGACGAAAGCAGCTTGATGGAAAGGAACGAATCAGTCTTAAACAGTACATAAGCTATTCTCAGCTCCACAGAGTGAAAATGCACAAATCTGCATACAGTAATATAGCAGGGGCCAAACCATTTAATATTTTAACCATTTAATAAACTATACACAAAAGTCTAAAACTGTTAAAAATATATATTTCTCCAAAGCCCTACAGGCATGGTGTTGATTGGGTTTTTTATCAAGAGTTTTTTTAGTCTGCTTTTCCCCAGGATGTCAGACAATATGACAAGTTTGAAAAAATTGTAGCATAGATGATTGTCTTAGATACATCAGTAGGATTAATTTTTCTGAAGGTATGTTATAATTTATTTTATTTATTTATTTATTTATTTATTTATTTTCTTTACATATATATTTTTATAACTACAGTATGATTTGGTTCTAGCGTTAATCTCACCATGTGTAATTTACTTGTGCATTGTGGCATTTGTATGGTCTTGTGACATCATGCCCTGTTTTTTGGGTCTTTTAGATGTCTTTAGATCCATTTTCAGAAATGCTCACATTTACTCAAATGCACCACAATTACAGTGCAATAACAAACCTATGTAAACACACTCTTTCTGATGACAAATCTGTCATCATTTACTCACCCTCGTGTCATTCCACAATTGTATGACTGACTGAAACACAAAAGCTGACAACTAATTTCAGTTCAACTTGAGTTTTTGAATTGAAGGTTTTACTATATGTTTTTAAAGCCTTGCATGGCCTAGTGCCTGAATACATTTCAGTCAAGATTCAGTTTTATTTGACAAATCATCCATTGATGTCACACCAAAAACGTACATGTCCCACCTGAAGTCGAAAGGTGACCGTGCCTTTTCAGTTGCAGCACCTCACCTCTTGAATGACCTGCCATTGGAAATTGGATGTTGTACATCACTTGCCTGGGTTTTGGTGTGGCTTAGTGGTGTATTTGTTGATGTGGGTTTGTAGTGTTTGTATCCTCTTTGTGTGTTCTGTTTAGTTATGTATTGGAAAGCACTTTGGTCAGCATGTGTTGATTTTAAATGTGCTATACAAATGATAAACATAAAATAAGCTATTTTGAAATCTGCTTTACAAATATGAAATGTAAGTTAACAAGGTCCACACAGCACTGGAGTGTGTGAAGGAATGTATTCAGATGTATACTAAGAGATTGTGATTGTATAAAGATGTATATAAGCATGTATTGTGTGATTCGAATGTGCCGTCTATTCATTCTTAAACAGCAGGTATTTGCAGTTCGTCTTTTTTTAGAGAACTCGGGGAATAATTTGTAGGAGTGTTTGAGAAACAGAAAAACCCTGGCATGAACTGTGCTTGAACCCATAGCCTGTGAAGACTACGTCAAGAGGCTCTTCGATTTTTCCCTCCCTCACTCTCTCTCTTCAACCATGATCAAAAGTTCAGAACCCTGTATGTTTTGTATTCACGAAGGAGAGAACCTTTGAAACCCTTTGGATTAGAGAGTGTTGTCAGCCCACGTTAAAGGAGAGAGGAGGAAGGACAGCTCACAGTTCACAGAGGTGTGTGAGTGTGTATGAAGCAGTGTGCAGTTATCCACCTTGTAGTCCGGACTGGGAAAACGTCATAATGAAGGTGTTAGAAAGTCGACGCTGAAGAGGTTAAGACCAAATTAGTTTGGGTCGTAAGTCTTCCACTTCCTCGGTAGCAACACCTAATCTTATTTTAGGGGCTGCTGGATAAAATAGCCATACTTTACGGGTGGTGCTATTTTCTATGGGATCATCTAGCTGAATTAGAGTGCGATTGAGCTAAACATGTGTCCCAGCGGTCTTCAGTTTGGACGGCTGCCCACCTCTGCTTCATTTGTCCCGCACTAAACGTTTTTTGACAACCCTCAAGTGGTTACTGACAGCTTCCAGCCATTAAGACATGGGGAATGAACACACAAGCTATAACTGATAATTATCATGCCATATAATCTAGAATTAGCATTGTAATTGTGTCATCACTCTTGTGCTAACCTGGACATCAGCTTGCACAAATATGAGGCTGGGTTAGAGCTGGATAGGGCTAGGTTAGGGTACAGTATAAATCATTAAGCATCTGCAAACAAATGAGGATAGAAGGGCACAAATGCATTTTCTATTCAAACAATGTGGCACAGGATGGGAAAATTATACCTGTGCCTGGCTGAAACTAGAAAAAATACTTGTGTCGCGCATGGCACCACATTCTGCCGAATGTATGATAGGGCCCTGAAAGTGCCTTTTCAGGGTACTTTCATTTTATGAATCACCAAGAACCACAGTTTCATATACATTATATAATTACCTTTAATGTTTTACTGTAGAAAAAAATGCATCTATGTCCTGAGGGTCAGTAAATAAACTGCGAATTGGCATTTTATAGTTTACTATCACTTTCAGAGGAAAATGACTTCATACAATAACTAAATAGTGACCTTAAACTGAGAAAATGTCTATGACCTCTTGTTTGCAGATTCCACATGGTAAGCAAGCAAATCACCATATTTGGTGGCCACAATATATCAGCATTTTAACAATGTGAATGCTTCATGACATGGAAATGAAATATTCCTCCATTGTAGCAAGAGTATTTACCTTATTTACCTGCATTTGCTCAGTTTTTTACTATAGCTCTTTTCCAATCAAAGCAAGCCATTTCTCTCTCTCTGTCGTTCCAAAATTTTCATTTTGAGATTACTATCATTTTACAAGTGACATGACTTCATATGTTCAATATGTAATGAACTTAAACAAGTTGCTTGTTCTCTGGCATTAGATTTAAGAAAAGGTCTGCTGTTCAAAAGTGAGCAAACATGTTTGGAGGCCACTATATATCAACCTTTTACCCGCATGAAAGCCTCATGACATGGAAATGAAACATTCCTCCATTGTAGCAAGAGTTTTACATAAACATACAACACTCTTTTCCTCCTTGGCCATTTACCTTTACTTGCTCAACCCTTGAGTAGCTCTTTCCCATTCAAAGCAAGACATTTCTCTCTCTTTTGCCCCCTCGTTCTCCTCGGTGAGCTGGAATCACTTCAATGTCCCACCCAAGCACTCTCTGGTCCTGGAGAGGACGGCTCAGAGTTGCCCATCTCCCCAGCACTCCACTCCTCTCAAGCGCCTCTTTAGTCAATGAGTCCAGCTCCCAGCTGGGAGGCCCATTGATGCCCCGCTTTGGGTTGATTGTTCCCTTTTAGAGAGGGGAGGAGAGGGGTGGAGTGAGTGGGGCCGCCCTAACCCCACCCCTGGGCATTGAGCTTGGTCTAGCAGGTGTAAACATCCAGCACTTCTCTCCCCATGAGTGGGCATTTAAGAACCCCAGGTAGTCATGGAGAGTGCCTCAGAGGAATTAAGAAATTAGAGAAAAAAAGTAGATGAATGGAGGGATTTGAGGTGGTGGGAGGACGAGGAGAGAATGAGGATATGGAGAGCGGGCCCAGGTGTTCGGGCTTATTATATGACCCGATACGTTGAGCGAGATAACCTTTCACATTCAGCGGACCCTACGTAAACCCACTGAGAGCTTTTTCATGGTCACAGATTCATTGTAATAAAAGCAGAGAGTTCACTTTTCATTGCTGGCCCATGCCTGCACGCTACTCTTTAATCTCCCCCGGTCCTGAGATTGAAAACCTGACAACCAAACCATTCTTAATTGGCAAATTTAGATTTTTATATTTTACAATGTGATTTATTGGGCTGCACGGTGGTGCAGTGGGTAGCAGGTTCGCCTCACAGCAAGAAGGTTGCTGGTTCGAGCCTCGGTTGGGTCAGTTGGCGTTTCTGTGTGGAGTTTGCATGTTCTCCCCATGTTGGCGTGGGTTTCCTCCGGGTGCTCCGGTTTCCCCCACAAGTCCAAAAAAACATGTGGTATAGGTGGATTGGGTAGGATAAATTGTCCGTAGTGTATGAGTGTGTATGGATGTTTCCCAGTGATGGGTTGCAGCTGGAAGGGCATCCGCTGCGTAAAACATATGATGGATAAGTTGGCGGTTCATTCCGCTGTGGCGACCCCTGATTAATAAAGGGACTAAGCCGAAAAGAATATGAATGAATGAATGAATGTGATTTATTCCTGTCATGTGTTATATTTGGTTTTGGATTAGTTTTATGTGTTCTCATGTTTGTTTGTTGTGGATATAGTCCTGTTTGTGTGTCTGTTTATTACAATGGTTACTATTGTGTCCAATTACAGTTGTCCTTGTTCATTTACTAATCCACTCTGCAACTTAATCCAGCTTGACGGCAAAACAAATTTTATGTATTTATTTATCTTTTATTTTATTTAAAATTATTAGTTGGGTCTTCAGTATCACATAAACAGAAATCTAACATGTTTATCTAATCTTGCATGTTTTGTACTAAATAAACTTTTTACTCCTCACAGAATCATTCATTCATTTTCCACAGCAGAATGGACCACCAACTTATCCAGCATATGTTTTACACAGCGAATGCCCTTCCAGCTGCAACCCAGTACTGGGAAACATCCATGCACACTCATTCACACACATACACTACGGCCAATTTAGTTTATTCAATTCACCTATATTGCATGTCTTTGGACTGTGGGGGAAACCTGAGCACCCGGAAGAAACCCACACCAACACGGGGAGAACATGCAAACTTCACACAGAAATGCCAACTGATCCAGCCTGGACTCAAACCAGCGATCTTCTTGCTGTGAGGTGACATTGCTAACCACTGAGCCACCGTGTTGCCCTCCTCACAGATCTCTCTTTTAAATGAAAAGTTTCTATAGGACGCTTTACAATAATTATTTCTGCATATACATTATATTAGTCAGTACCAAAAACAAAAATATAGTTTTAATTAATTTAACAAAATAAGATCATGGTCCACACCAAATTAATATGTTGGGGACAAATATTAAATACAATTTTAATAAACAGGAAAAATCAATAGAAACATAAAAAAAATACAATTTAGTTGACAATTTGTAGTTTGTACTTTTTTTCCTTTTTTTTTTTTTTTTTGCAATAACTCATTTGAATTTAAGTGTATTATCTTTCTATTCCTAAATATGTTAGGTGACCAAAGTTAGGTGTTAGGTGACTTATTTTAATGTACTGAGAAATGGATACTAATATTCATTTGCAAAAGAGGGTGTACTCATTTATGCTGAGCACATATTGCATATATAAATTAATATCAATATAAAAATTGTACATTTATTGACTGTCATTATATTTGGCAATTTAATGCATCAATTATTTATTTACTAGTTAGTTAGTTAGTATAAATTGTTTATTCAATATACAACCTTTTTTAATAAATACAATAACATATACAATTAAATGTGGGGATTAGTGGTTACATCGTTAATTGAGGTTACTAACCGAGACAATTTTTGTAACAACTAACTCAGTCTTGTAGCCATGAATTAGCTTACCTTACAGCTAACTGCTAAACATTAGGACCAACAACTTGAATTAAAATAGCTACACATAAACACACTTGACATAATTTAACTTTGATGAGTATAACTGTTTTGTTTAAATGGCTATTTTCACTGAGAAATGGATACTAATATTCATTTTCAATACAGAGGGTATTCATTTATGCTGAGCACATACTGCATCTATAAATTAATATCAATATAAAAAGTGTACATGTATAGCCAATTTTGAGGGATGTAAACAAAAACAATGGTCCCAATGTATTTCCTGTTTTACATTTTTAATTTCTAAAGCTTCTGAGAATCCAAAAAGAGCCACATATAGGTAAATAATGTTATGATAGTTGTTTTAACATTAGGTTATGATTGAATTGCCTCTTGTTACAGTTATGAAATAGTTTGATAACAAGCAGGAAGTGTTCATGGGCCAAAGACATGACCACATTGAAATGGTCTATTGACTGTCATTGTAATTGGCAATTTAATGCATCCATAATTTATTAATAAGTTAGTTAAATAGTTAGTATAAATTATTTACTCAATATACAGCCTTTTTTGTAAAATGTAAAAAAAAAAAAAAAGAAATAGAGATGTGGACAATAATGTTGAATTTATTTCAAAGCTGACCAAAGACACAACTGACCAATCGAAATGTTGACCTCATCAGCATGCTGTTATTCTTATGCTTGGAATGAAGTGAAACCCTGTGCTTCAACACTGTTCAAGTTTAAGCGTTTGAAAGGTGATACATCTGCTGATGGTTCTGCTGTGGAGTGTGACTGTTTATGTGTAAACAAAAATATGTGTGAAGAGCCTAGAAAGAAGAAGAAGAAAAAAAGAGACAGGCATTTAGCATGCACTGGATTAATAAGATGAAGAGAGAAAAAAATGAACATCTTTCTCAAATGCATTTATCTTCTCTAGCACACTACAGAAATGAAGCCCCATTAGATGCTTTCATTTGCAAGCAACTTAACACCTGTGTTTTATTCATATATTTATTTTTTGCCTTTCAAAGAGGACAGGATGAAGCCTCAATGTGTGAGTGCCGTTATTTAGTTTGCCTCTCTCTCTCTCCCTCTCTCTCTCTCTTCACGAAGTGTTATTTACTAGCGAGATATCATCCTCTCTTTAATCCTCTTAGCATTGGATTTCAGTTGTACTTACAGCGTCCTGCACCTGCTAAACTGGTGCCTGCTAAAGCTGCATAAACACACATAAAGGTGCATCATAGGCTATACTGACTCTCTAGAATTGAGCATGCAGAGAAAGTGGGGAGAGACGCTTGGCTTTCTAAGATACTTATTTAGCAGTGACTTGGAGTGTTTGATTCAGTCTGAGGTCTTGTTGAGAGGAGCTCAGGATTGGACAGGCGAGTTTCCACATAAATCTGTTACAAAATTAAGCTATTGCAACTTTGTAGTCTGGAGGTAGCCACGATCAAGAGCTCCTTTAACTGTACTTAGGCATTAGGTATCAACTTGTGGATTTAAAAATTCCCGGAGCAAGTATCTGTTTGGAGGATGTGAAAATATTTTGGCTTTTTGCATTTGCATAAATGTTTTTGAGATTGTGGCTAAAATGTCCCAATCACTTACATGTTTTCAGACTTCTAAAGTTGAAGTGCAGGTATTTGTTGTGGTTCCGGAGTTTTCATTTGCAGACTATATAAAACGAGGTTGGAATTTACAGGGGCTCTGGCAATAAAAATGCCTACAATTACAAGATAATGAGAAGAAAATGTGTCGATCTTTTGTTGCAGCAATTGCAATTAAAGTAAAGTTTATAATTCTATGAAAATTGTTGCAAAATTACATTTGAATCATGTTGCGTTCATGTGTGTGTGTGTGTGTGTGTGTGTGTGTGTGTGTGTGTGTGTGTGT
>CAIGQV010019084.1:4655066-4669824 GCA_903798115.1 Danio jaintianensis
AAAAAAAAATGTTGCTTTAAACAGTGTTTACGCATTATTTTCTTACAGAACTGACACTTGGTTAGATTTTGTTTCACTTACAAATAAACACATCCCTTTTTAATTGTCCAAATTATTATTGGGCCAACTATACATCATAAAGAGATGCAGTCTGGAGATTTAATTAAATATGGATCAGACGTGCATTAAAAGGTCACTGTTCGAAACAGATGGCAGATGGACAATGTGCTGAACCCTGCATTCTGTCCAGTACACCTCCGTTAGGAACAAACTGCATTGCCGCTATTGCTCTGGATATTTATAGTGTTCTTTACATGGCATGTCAAAACTCAGAGCTTGGTGCTGCAGCTCCAGGTTCCCAGAGGACTAATCAGAATCAGCTGGGTCCACAGAGGTCAGGCCAAGCCCAGGGGTCAGCCGTGGACGCTGCGGGGTCACCAGGCAGCCCTATGTGGTGTGAAAAGCTAGGTGTGACCCTGACACCCTGGAGCGCTGGAACAGTGTGCTTATCAAACCCTCTGGACTTATGGATATTGATAGTGGGCCTTGTGTCCTCATAACCTTTCATCGACTCAATGAGTTCATTTATGTATGCAGCAGCTAAAACGGGAAGAAATTATATATTCGATAGCCGCTGAGACCAGGAAAGGCGAGAGAGGTCATATTTGTTACTAAACAAGCCCCCATTCCTAGCAACGAGACCTTTGACGTCAGATTCCGAACAGACATGAAAAAGGTCACCGGGGTCATCCCAGGGGAATGTCAGGAGTTAGTGTGTGTTTGTGTGCGTATGTTAGTGTTTGTGTATTTATGCTAGAAAAAAGGCACACAGAAACGGAGTGAGGAACAGATGGAAGCAGAGAGAGAGCAGGATGGCGAGTGAGAGAGAATGAAAAAAGGCAAAAGGAAATAATCAAATTAGCTTTTTTTTAACTGAACTAGCAATGCAACGCCGCACAATATCCTGCTGCGCACCAGTTTCCCGTGAGAACGGGAGTCGGGTATACACTGCTCACTCAGACAGTTCAAACATATTTACCCCTTGTTGGAAGGTACAAATTAAATTAGCCCCTCCACAAAGAGGGGATGTTTGCCCCTTCTGTTCAGATGTCATGGTAGTGGGCTTCATGGAGCGGGAGGCCACTGCAGAGTAACCCACATGCATTTATCTTCAAGGCCATTCATCTTCTTGTTCATACACATGCATACACACAGTGACTTCTGCCTCCAAATGCAAAGGATGAAAGTGCCGCCCTGCCTCTTTCTCTGTCTGGATGCATCCGCTCCATACCCCAAATGAGAGCCGGAAATGCATAGTCAAGTGTCTGACACTTTCTGTATACAGTTTATCTCTCTCTCTCTCTTGTTCTGTTTTAGCTTTTAGGTGCTTTATTGGCCTGGCAACAATTTGTACATTCCCATTGCATACAATCGAGAGAATTCAAAATAAGAGTAGAGCTAAACAATAAAAATGACAGTCAAAGAAAAAGACAAAGAATAGTATTTTAGCCAATCTTGCTCCAATGTAAGTCAATCCCTTCATCTAAATATGCCAGTATACTTCCAAATTCTATAGTAAGAAAAAAAAATGGTATGTGAGCCAAGATATGTCTAAATCCATAGTAAAACAGCAGGTGAAAAGTACCTTGATGTTTACTACTTCTAACAATAATCTGAAGAGCACATCTGTTGGACACTTTACCAACAGAATGATAGTGAAGCGATGCTGACGCTCAACATTTACAACATGGCGGATTTAATGCAACCAAATTTCATTCATACTGCTCTTTTTCGTTCTATTTAGGACATACTTACAGGACATACTTACTGTTGTACCTGCTATTTAAATAACCATTCATTGTGCTATTTTTTATTTTTTATTTTTTTTTAGCTTTTACTTTTAAATAAATGTTTCCAATGAATTGCTACAGAGGTTCCCATGGACCTTAAATATCATCACACAGAGCGAGTAAATAAAAAAAATGTGTTTACAATCACACATTCTTGCCATCTATTCTAACACAAATGTTCAGGAAAACGTTTTTTTTCTTTTTATCCATTTATTTATTTTACTTAAAGATTGAAAGACGTTTCAAGAGTTTAATGGAAGTGACATTTAAGTGTCACAACTATAGTGCAATTTGTTCATTGCTTTTACACATCCACTTATAAACCATCAGTCTGATAATGTGAATAAATTCTTCAGACCAGTCTAAAGATCTGGATCTACCAATCATTCAAAGGATCTTACTCAAAAAGCAATTCATTGAGAATTACAGAAGAGTTTCACTGAATAAAGTATTCAGTTGTTACAAATAACTAAACTTACAATAGAATGCATGAGTCATAACAAGATGGCAAGCACATTTATGATACAATCATGTTTTTGAATCTTGGAAGCCTTCAAGAGCACTCATTATGACTGAAAGCAACTATCACAATTATTTAAAAACAACTATTTTCTTTGCATTGACAAAATAAAGTCATGTAAGATTAGACATTAAGGTAACTCATACATTTTGGTCATTATTAAGGTGATAATTTAGGATAGGCCTACAGGGGCCTTAAATATGCTGTTTTTCAGGCTGATTCAACAAGTGTTGATTCAACATTTCCCCTCATTGTTCCTCTCTTTTCCTCCCTTCCTTTTTTTCTTTTGACAATAAGAAGCCTCTGTGGATCATAAATGCTTCCAGACATTTTACAAGGACACTATGCTGAAAGATCTTCTCTCTGTCTCTTTAAAATGCTCCATCTGCTTCTAATGACAACTGCTTTACTCCCATAGTCTTTATAATCATGTCAGTCAGGCCCAGAATGCATCCAACGCTGCTGTATCTGTGCCAACAGGCCTGTTCACTGATTATGTGATTATTTGATTGCTTTTGATTATGCCGATCAGGCAAGGTGATGTCTCAAGGATTGCAGGACTCGATTTGTTACACATCCAGGTTATTCACAACATCATGCTGGCTGAATTAAACTACAAAAAAGGTCTATTTTTATTCTAACTGTATTGTCCAGACAGAATGTATGACAAATCTCTGGGAAAAAGATTATTTGTCTAAAAACATTGTTGACTTAAAATAGTACAGATCTTGCATCCTTTTAATACAATGTTTTCTCTCAGATGTGTGTTTGCCCTTTTGTAAATCTTTCCACAAATTCATTTATTTTTATTAACATATGTTTTATGTGTAAAATAAGAATTACCAGGTTGCAAAAAGAGCATATACTAACCAGTATCATTTCTGACAACCTCACATTAATGTGTGTTGAACATTCTGCCAGTTCAACTACTTGTATTTGAACTGGAAGCACTTACAAAATTACTTGGAGTGCGCATCATGGATAAGATAAGAAAGGCTCTAAATCAGAAAATAGCAACATGCAAAAAGTACAATAAAGACAGCACCAGTGACTTGGTCATGTATTTTGTGTTGATAAAAACAGGACTGCCAACTTTGCACTGCATGGTAGGGTAGACGGCTCCACAAAAAGAGGACGAGACCAACATGGATGTCATCAGTGCTGGCAAGATATGTTTTAATGAGAACTCATGTATAGCGTTGAGAGCCTACGTTTAAGTGCAATACATTGCATGGCAATATGGCCAAGAAGAAGAAGAACATTCTTACAACATTTGGTAAAACTATCCCTAAATCTGTTATTTTGAGTTCAAACAGTCCTGAGCCATATGCCAGAGGGCAAGTCAATTACATTAAGCCATATATTAAACAAAATTTTGCAAAGGATTTCAGTGCAAAATCTGTGTCCAATCCACTAATCAGGCACTGAATGTGCTGCATTATACTTAAATTACTTACAGCAACATATGATAGATAATTGTGCATAATATAACTGTCCAAATAAATGTCAGCCGAGTGCACCATCAGGATTTAAAAAAGCAGTTCAATTACCTGTATTGGTAGAGTCATATTTGCTAGATTGTGTTACCAGCTCAGAACCTGAGGTTCTTAGCACTAGAATGGTAGTGGAATTCTGTGTATTATTATTATTTGTTTAGATTTATGAGAGTATTTGTGCCGTTGCCCAATTTGCATAATTTCTTAAGTGAAACAAGTGCTAAAACTATGCAAACAGGCGCATGCAAATAAACTGTACAGACTAACATCCATTGTTTCCCTCTTCCCCAAGAAAGGTGGGAACAAGCAAACAAACAATTTGCCAGCAGAATGCGTCTCTCTGTTGTCCTTTAGGACTGGATGAAAAGGGAACAAAACAGGGTGAGAAATAACAGGCAAACCAGCATGTCAGTTGTCACAGTTCTCTCTATTTGTCTCATACTGCTTCTCTCTCTCTCTCTGATGGCCTCTGCCCTGACACTTCATTCTGCCGTTGAGTGGTCACAAAAGGCTAGTAACTGCACTGCCTGTTGGATGTGTAAACAATGGCATTGTTTACTGTTTTGTTTATTATGCTGGAAGAGATTAGCTGTTATTGGTTTCCTCTGAGCCCAGTGGAGGAAAATCTGCTTTTAGGCACCACCCTCCCACACACACACACACATTCGGTCCACCATTGAGGCTGTCACACCCCTGTCAGTTCCAATAAAAGTGCCCTACCTGAAGTATGCAGATGAGTCGCTTTGTGGTGTTTGGCCACTGGACAGGCGGCCATTCTCCGGGTCCCATTCTATTATAGCAGAAGCTTGGGGGCCAGGCACTCCTGGGGTCAGGGCCTTTCACCCTCTAGGTCTTGACTTCTGCCACTGTCGCCTGACAAATCACCCCCACACACACAAAGGGCCGCTTGATCCACAGCGTGAGAGAGCTGGCCCAACTGCAGCCGGGCTGAGCAAGCTAACGGCCCTCTTTTTCTCTTTCCCTCCTCTTCGCCAGCCAAACTGTTAAGATGAGACAAAAGGGAAAAGACGGGATGCTGAAAGAGGAAAAGGGAAAAGAGAGAGCAGAAGAAAGAGGGAAGGGGGAAAGCCGAAAGAGAGACGTTTGGGTCCTTTCATTTGGGGTGACTGTGATAAATGGTTGCCCTTTTGCTGGGCTGTGCACTCCCACTGTTCAGTTGGAGCCCTGGGTGACAAGAGGGTCTTTGAGAAAGAAAGATAGACAGACAGACAGACAGACAGACTGACAGACAGACAGACGGAGAACGACAGACACCTTACGATATATATTCTCTTAGCAGTTCTATGGGCTTTGAAAACAGGAGCTGAAGGCAAAATGTTGTAGACAGGGTGAATTCGATTTTTATTCCTTATCCACCCACTACTGCAGAGTCCTGGCACTGAATCAACCAAATGCATTCATTTAAACAGCATAAACGATCATGGAAACAATGAAAAAAATATTACATAGACTGTAAAATCAATTTAAAAAATCACTCTTCTCTTTATAAATTCTCTAAATTATCTTAAGTTTATCATAACAGAAGAATACATATGTAATCATATATGCTGGTACAGGTGACCCATGTTTAAATCCAATTTAATCCAAATATCTTCCCAATACCATCCCCTCACCTTCTTTGCTCCTGTCATCTTGACACTGACTGTTAAGTGTAAAAAATAAAATAGGAACATGTTTAGTGCCTCTTTTCATTGCTGTTTGTTTGTGATGCTAGGCCAATTACTGCTTGCAGACTGTATCAGAAGGATCACCCAGAGCCCAACAAAGGCAAATTATCCAATTGAGAGCGTTACAATCTACTTAATTGGCTTCTAAAGGCTGATTAACAAGTTTGAATTAAAAGAGAAAAGGAGGAGGAAAAAGGAGAAGGTTGAAAGGCTCTAGTGAACGATATGAAATTCATGGTTGATTTAATTGTTTGTGATGAGCCCCTTTAGGAGGCAAGGGGGTGAGGGGGCTAGGATTACATGCAGCTAAAAGTCACTGCTCTGCTACAATAGTGGAGAAATTGGTTGGCTATCGCTATTCAGCTCACCTCGCCTCCTACCTTTAGCTGAGACGGCAGGGTTGTGCTGTAGTGTGAAGCTCTGGGGGGGGGGGGGGAATAGGAGGTTATGCTCCTCTTTTTCTCTATAATCTCACCCTTAAGGTTTGAAGAAACCAGTGTTGAGAAAACTGAGCAACTTTGGTTGGACTTCTGGATGGCTAACCGGATAACACACATGCGCACACACATGCTCGCTCTGACAGAAAGAACGTTGTGCCACCATGCCATAATCTCCGCCTTTGCCCAGTGGCCCAAATTTAATCCAGCCTTTGATCCGCCCCCTAATCTGTGATTACAGGCCCAGTGCAGAGGGTGGGGTGGTGGGTGTGCTGCATGGTAGGGAAGCCTCTCTCTCTCGTCCCACAGGGAGTCTGCCAATTGACATGGGCTTTAGTGCCTGTTCTTCCATGGGCGGGCAGAATTAGACCCCAATGCCTGTTTAGGGAAAATACTGAATACAGTGAGCATTGAGAAGTCCTTGGTGGCCATGATGGGAATAATCTTTAATAGCTTGTTTCTTGCTGAGGATGGGGGGCTTTGCTTTAAAAGAGAACCTCTCAAAGCATAAATTAAAATTATTTAAAAATAATAATAAACCAGTATCATGTTGCTGAAAACAACATTTCTGTCAAATCATATAATATTGCTTCTTGTATGCTCACAAAATCTTTAAATTGAAATGTTTAAAGCATGCCCGGTTTTATTCATAACAGATGCACTTGAATCTGGCAAAGATTTCATTGTTGTCATGGAAGTTCAGAATTAAATTCCTAGTGAATTTTATAATTTCAGCTTTAAAATAATACTCACTGACTTTCCTTTGACTTAGACCCTGATTTATCAGTGTAATGAACTGGCAATTACTCTGGAATATGTTTTATGTGGTGGTTACCTTTCCAGCCACAACCCAGCACTGAGGGTACACAGATTCACAAAAAACCCCAGTGCTGGGAAACATCCATACACTCTCTCATTCACATACACACGCACACAGACACACACACGCACGCACACACATCCACACACACACACACGCGCACACACACAACCACACACACACACACGCACACGCACACACACTATGGACATTTTTTTTTTTACCACATGTCTTTGGACTTTGGAAACCAAAGCACATGGAGGAAACCCACGCAGACATGGGGAGAACATGCAAACTCCACACAGAAATGCCAACTGGCCTAACCGGGATTTAAACCAGCTACCTTCTTGCTGTGAGGTGACAGTGCTAACCCCTGTTAGAAAACTGCTTAATCACTGCTAAACAAAATGAATGTGAGAACATGTGCATTTGCTAAAGCAGACATCTTAGAACTTAATGTGTCTGCCTTTCACACAGGAGACACCAGTTCAATTACAGATTGGAGCCATGCAAGAACAATCGGAGGAAACATTTGCATTGGTGCCGTGACCAAGATGGGGTGAAGTTTAGGGGGTGTTTGTGTAACGGAAACCAAATAGTAGGAGCAGTGCAAGTAAACCTCCGGTGGGTGTGATTTTGCCATGTGGGATGTAATCCTTGTATGTTGGTCTACGTATGTTGATCCTGGAACATCACACCTGTTCAAAATAATCCATAGCTAATCCCTATGCCTAAACTTAAACCCAACCCTAACTTTAAATCATTTCTAAAATCAGAGGGGATTAATAGTTGGATAACAATAATGTTGAAGCACAAAATCCTAACTGTATGCCTAAACTTAACAAAAACTGTAAACTTATCCCTTAAATTGGCTGATGAAACTAACCAGCCTTACCGACGCTGACCGATGGCTCGAAGAACACAGCATTAAAGGAATAAAATTAATTGCATTAATTTACTGCAAATCATTAAAAAGTTAGATAGAGGCATTTTGTGTTGTGACATAACTTTATTCAGAAAATAATAAAATCTGTTTCACAGTCCTGTCAAGGCAGTAGAATGTTTTTGTATGATGTTCTCTGTTTTTAATTGAAAACAACCCTCTGAGTTTTTCTCTGAGAGCAAAGAATACTGATTTATTACCCATCCGGCGCTATCCAAATGATGCCTCTGATGAGCCGCCCCACATGAATGAGACATTTCAGCTGTGTTGTCATCAACTAATTTACTAGTTTGTATATAGAGCACTCTGAAACATTACTGCTGAGGTTGGCTAAGAATAATAGTTTATTCTTCGGCACATTACAAATAATTGGAGGAGGCCAAAAGACTGCTGCCTCACACACCCAGAGGAGGACTCTTTCTGTAGCATCATCGACTAGCTATGAGAAAATTTCAATTTAAACCACTTGAAGAGGTGAGGGAACATAAAAAACCTTTCCCAGCCTACTGTTATGAAAGCCACTTAGCTTTTGGTTTGAAAGTAACCAAGCCAACATGACATATATTACATTTTCGGGAAGTATTTTGCCTTATTTTTTTCTGTAGTAAAGTAAAGATCGCCTCTGCTCATGGCATTGTTTTCTATAATGAATCACTCTCAGACAAGCGAGCCCTTATTCTGTGCCTCCATTATGTGGTCTGACAGTGTAATAGTGATCTTGGCCCAGCAGGTCAAGAGGTGGCTGCAGCATCCACAAAGGCAAGCAGTCAATAATATCGGGATCTTCCAAATCAATGGGCATGACATTTAAAAACTGACCTTAGACCAGATGTAGGCTTGGGCTATATGGACAGCATATGTGCAGCATGACTTTATTTACATGTGTTATGAGGAACAAATAATTGCATACTTTGATGAGAAGCAGATCTTGATGCATTATGTTTGTACAACTGCCAGTGAGTTCACATTGATTTGTGTAACATCAAACCTCTGATTGCTCTAGACTGACTAAAATGCCTCAAGTTCTGTAACACGAGACACACCATTTTTCCTGTATAAATCTGTTTGGCAAGACAGCTAAAGACTACTGGCAGCAAGACATAATCATAAGTCTGTGAACCTCTTCACACGTAAGCTCAACATGTTCCGATTGATTCTGTCGTCGTGCGTTTTTTATTACGGTATCATAGAATGTCTCACCTTCTGAATTCCATTGTGCTGCAATGGGTCTGTCACATGACTTTCACTTTAGCAGCCATGCTAGAGAACATTATATGTGTGAGCAGTTTAGCATTTTGGTTTTATTTTTAGAGTAGTGTAATTGTTTTGTTGAAATTGTATTGATTAGATTTATCTATAGGGGCTTGTTCTGCTATTAAATATAAAAGCAAATGTAATTATATTGTTTTAAATCTCTCTTTTTTCATAGAGTTATGATTGCTACCCAACTGTTGGGTTAAAAATTATGTATAAAGTTATATATTATATTATATTATATTATATTATATTATATTATATTATATTATATTATATTATATTATATTATCATGTTCTCCCCATGTCCACGTGGGTTTCCTCCGGGTTTCACCCACAAGTCCAAAGACATGCGCTATAGATGAATTAGGTAAGCTAAATTGTCCGTAGTGTGTATGTGTGTGAATGAGAGTGTATGGGTGTTTCCCAGTGATGGGACTAAGCCGAAAAGAAAATGAATGTATGAATATTATATTATATTATTCATTCATTCATTTTCTTTTCGGCTTAGTCCCTTTATTAATCTGGGGTCGCCACAGCGGAATGAACCGCCAACTTATCCAGCATATGTTTTACGCAGCGGATGCCCTTCCAGCTGCAACCCATCACTGGGAAACATCCATACACACTCATTCACACACATACACTACGGACAATTTTAGCTTACCCAATTCACCTATACCGCATGTCTTTGGATTTGTGGGGGAAACCGGAGCACCCGGAGGAAACCCACGCGAACACGGGGAGAACATGCAAACTCCACACAGAAATGCCAACTGACCCAGCCGAGGCTCGAACCAGCGACCTTCTTGCTGTGAGGCGAACGTGCTACCCACTGCGCCACCGCGTCACCCGCTAATTCTTATAAGTTAAAAAAAAAATCCTAAAAATGATTCAAATGATTTATGTGCAATTTACTTTTTAAAAAAGGTTAATTGTAAACCTAACCATGATTATATTCAGATAAGAATAATTACTAATAGTAGTAGTAGTGACAGTACTAGCAGTACTAATAGTACTATTATTTTGATTTAGAATTTAATTTAATTTATATTTACTTTTGTTTATAATAGACGTTCAACAATGTGAGTGTGTATACATGTAATACACAAAGACATTTATAGACTTCCATCTTTTTGTTCTAAAAGGATGAAACTGATTGACCTATTTAACAGACTCATGGTCTGGTGCTAAACAACCTCCCTCAAATATCTTTTACATGGTGATTTACTGTATTTTTGGGTCATTGCTGTAGGCATCTTTGTATAGATATGAACTATATAACTTTAATTTGAACTTGGGACATCATTACCACTCTCTGCATCCTGTGTAACAATGACATGCTCACACAGTCATTCATGATCTCACCCTAACATAAATTACCTACTGTCACACACACTTCAGCACATTAATTTACTAGCATAAGAAATACACACTCACACACACACACACACACACACACACACACACACTGAGTCGCATTGCCTTTTCAGTCATTCTCCTACTAATGCCAGGCACCACTGGAAGAGCAGGGCATATTTCTTCCCTTCTACTCAATGAAATGGAGCCAAATGCTCCTAATTAACATGGCGGTGCTCTGAATGGAGCTATGGCTCTCAGAGTGGCAGCAAAGTGTGAAATGCGCCATAAATCCATCTCACAGAGAAATGTGAGGACAACACTATGACTGAATCATCCTCACAGCATTGCACCAACTGACCTGGTGCCACCCTTCACTGTCCTATACTGCTTACTACAAAATTTTGGTTAGTACTTTTTTATAGCAAAAGTTTGGTTACTACTGTCATTTTTTTATTACTAACATTAGTACCAAAAGTTTTAGTGACCCCTAAAGTTTTCATTTTAAAACTGTAGTCAAAGTATGAGGTGCATGTTAGATGTGGAAGAGGTAAGCGCTATAGGCTCAGAGCAAATAAAGCAAACACTGAATGCAATTTAAAAAGTTAATATTCAAATGGTTCTCTATTTTATTACATTCTCCTGTGCATTCCTTAATGTGCTGGATTCAGAGATTATTATTATTGTAACTAATGCATTCAATAGGTGAATGTGCCCAAATGTGCCCTTAAGAAATTGTGGTTACTACAATAGTGAGAAATAAACTTTCTTTTAGTTGCACAACTATTTTCATTGATATTTTATTGATCATTGTTGTTCTTGTTGGTGAAAGAAAGAGATTTGTTCTATTGTAAAGATTTACTTTTGCTATTTTTGTGATAGGACAGTAAATTTTGACAGGAAGTGTATAGTTGTAGAAAGAGAGGGTGGTGGGATCAGGAAAGGTCCTTAATTTGGGATTCAATGTCCAGGCAATGTCCACCAGGCAATCAGCGCCAACAGCATTCTTTCCCAGTAAAATGTACTTTCATTGCAGGAACATGGATACATGAATTACTTTACCTGTGCATTCTCTGAAAAATAACCGCATGCCTATCAATAAGAATTTATCGTTTTCTATTCCAGGACCTGTGCAGAGAGGGTATAATGACAGCTACACTGGGATCTTGATAGAAATGCATCAATTACAAATATTTGGATTGCATGTCAACAGTACAAAACAAAGACATGATCACAAACTGTAAATAAATTGTGGGCACTTGCGAGCCATGTACTGCACCCACAGCCGTTTTTCAGTCATTTAAAACCGTCATGTCCCAGTTAGAGCTTCAATTCAGCAATTTTTACATCTATCTTGTGAATATTCCTCAGCGATTTAGTAATTGGTGGCAGTGTTGTAGCACGTGAGTGTTTGATTATTTATTTGGTGTTGGTTTGTTTTGCTTTGATTAATATTTGCTGGTAGGGAAAATCTATTTGTTCACATCTGCTATTTATACTTTGACTGCACTTAACCTGCAAATTAGGATAGAAACTGCATAAAAAGCATACAAACACATAGACAGTTATAGGTATCATAGATTGTTATGGGTCAATGATGCTACCATTTGGCACAAATCCATAAATTTCTCCTTTCTGGCTATTCTTTCTATGAAGGAATTCTGTAGAAGCACATCACAGGTGTGTCTCCTCATCAGTTAGTAACGCTATATCTTATTGCCCAACAATTATCCGGCTTTTTTGGCTTAAAAAAAAAAAGAAAAATTACTCAAGGGGGCATTTGCTTAATGGTGTGATGTCATATACATATATATACAAGTAATCAGAAATAAACAAATACAAGCAGAGTAATAGAGTACAGATGCCTTAAATATATTTTACTTAAATGTGTATACAAACAGTCCGTTAAAATAAGTCATGAGAAACTGGAAGGGTCTGAAAATAGCCAAAACATTGGCTTCATCTCACATTTTTATGTCACTTAAATGATTGAGTAATGTCACACAGTTGTGTTCACAGAGTAATTGTGATTTGGGAAAACCGTTCCTGTTAATAAGTTATTCATCTTTAGTTATCTAGTTGTGTACGACTGCACGGACCATGAGCAGGAGTTCAGCACTGGGTCGCAACTGTTATGAATTTGTCACTTATTAAGGCCTTTTCAGTAAATGTGTATCCTCAAATGTCTTGTCTATTGGTATGAATAATTGGCAATACTTTACTTGAAGCAGAGTTCATAGGATTGTCATGACACTTTTATAATCATAGCATAACACATTGTCATGAATATGAAGCTTTTAAGCTTGCTTATGACAACTGTCATTAGGTGTCAAAAGTTCAGTCATTTTAAATGCAAAGGTGAAATTGTTTGAAATGTATTTGTTATGACAAATTGACATAATTTCATCATACCAAGACAACATAACATGTCAAAAACCTGTCATAAACATGATTGTCATGAAGCCATTATAATTGTGTCATGGATTTTTTTTCAATCACTTTTTTCAGTGGAGTAAAATGAACTTGTTAAAAACAAGTTTGTTAAAATAAAGTGTCATTGTTGTAAAAAAAAAAAAAGTGTCATTACTCTGTCTTTTTTATAGCCGTGTCGTTAATACTTGATGTCATTTAATGACATTGTTCCACTGTAGTTGAGGTCAAGACAAATATTAATGACGCTGTTATAAAATTGATTAGTTGTGTTGTCTTTTGTAATGTCTACTTGTCATGACAAAGACAGGGTGTGATGTATTCGTTTTTGTCAAGTTATCATAGTAAAGACACCTCAAACAACATCACCTTTGCATTTAAGATGACACAACTGAGCGGGTAATACTTAATGACAGTTGTCATAAGCATGCATAAAATCTCATTCATATTTATCATGTGTCATGTCATGATTATAAAGGTGTCATGACAGTCTTATGAACACACTTTTAAGTTCAACCGAATAATTTTTGTGTTCATATAAGCATGCGTCTCTGGTTATGAGCTCACAAATATCCTGCATATACACACTCATAGCTGCAAACCTTGACTGACAAAACAGGTGTCAACCTTTGACCTCAACTGACTTCACCTTAGTTTTACTGGCCACAGACCATTGATTGATTATTATACACACACACACACACACACACACACACACACACACACACACACACATACACACAGTGAGAGAGAGAGAGAGAGAGAGAGAGAGAGAGAGAGTTTTAACTTTACTTCACTCGTCCAAAGACACTATCTTTGACTCCGTGGAACATGACTCTATAGCTAATTCTGTCAGCTAGCTGGGAGGAGGGCTATCAGAGCCGTGGCCTGTAATGCAGATAGCACCTCAGTGTAAGCTATTACTCTAAACTAGGCCTGTTAAGCCTTTGGGGGGACTCAGCACAATATCGGGTCAGAATAAGAATGGAGTCTAAATGACTTGGCATGGCAGTAATGTAAATGAAGCCAGAGCTTTGCTCCAACAGCAGGAAGGTCACGGTCCAGCTGTCAGCTCACGTTTGGGAGTAATCGTTTATATGCCAACCTCCTTCTCCCTCTCTTTCTCTTATGCTCGTTTGCCTTCTCACTTCATTCTCCCTGCGTCTGTCGCACAGCTCTTCCTCCATCCTCCATCCTCATCTGTCTCACTCAATGCTTTTTTGCTCTTCTTCATTGTCATGTCCACCTACGTGCATCACGGCAGGGTCTTGGCCATAAAAGCAGACGTGCTTTTGTTTGAAGTGTGGCTTTCCTTTGCATTCGACTTTACTTTAAGGCAGAAAATGCACTTAAAGAAAGAAAGAAAAGAAAAGAAAAGAATCAAAAATTCAACCTTAAATTGCTGCAAATCTGTATGTCTTGTGTGGAATAAAAAAGGCAGCTATTTTGAATAAAGTTCACCAAACTGTTTTGTTAACCAGCGACCTTCATTATATATGGACATAATAAAAATAAAAAATAAAAAAGAATAATAATAATAAAAACACAAGCCCTTTTTTGGACTTGATGTTAAGATGCATTTTTGTCAATCATATCAAAGTTTATGATGCTAAGTACAGGTGTAATAGGTGGCTAAAATTCTGCTCTCCATATCCTTTTCTGCAACTGTATCTCTTTCCATAAGTGAATGTGTTAACTGTGTAAATTGTACAAGCTTATTTTATAATAATAGATGGACAAAACAAAAACAACATATTTACATTATTTGTGCTTTGCAATTTGCACATAGCTGTACATACAATATTGTCTAATATATATATATATATATATATATATTGTTCCGCATATGTAAGTACACCCCTCACAAATCTATCTTTTAAATTCAATTTTTTTATTAAAAAGCTATACAATATTATATTTGTGCATATGCATTAGATTAGTCAGTACTGAAGCCATCTAAT
>CAIGQV010019084.1:4670224-4682880 GCA_903798115.1 Danio jaintianensis
TTTTTTTTTTTTTTTTTTTTTTTTTTTTGCTTGAATTTAATTGTATTATCTTTCAATTTATAAATATGTTTGGTGAGTGAAATATTATTTTAATAAATATATCTGTTTAATAAATCTGTTTTGTTTAAATGCATCAAAATGCATTGCCTATATTCACTGAGAAATGGATAAAAAAATATTCATTTTCAAAATGGGGTGTACTCAATTATGGTGAGCAATATATATATTCTGTGTTTTTGTCCTGTCACTGTCATTCTGTTGCTCTGTGAAAGTTCTGTCATCAAAAAAAAAATCATTAATTTTCAGATTTTCTGACTTGCTGATTCTCTTTCTGATTCTGTAAAGTCAACATAAAGAGTTCAGATGCAAAAGCCTCTAAGTGCCATCTGAACTTTTCTTTTAAAATTAGCATTTTTTCAGGCTCCTGTGTGTGTTTAGTAATATCAGATTTATGGCAAAGAATAGTCAATTTAATTTCCTTTAAAGTGAATTAACTGAATATAAACATAGGAGCCTGAGAAATTGCTAATTTTAGACAAAAAAAAAAAAATCAGATGGTGGTTTCTGAATCTAAACTCTTCATATTTATACCCTCCCTTGAAAGAAATCTGGAGAATAGTTGAAACTGAACAAAAAAGTTGCAATAGCAGATCTGTGGCCACTAAATCTGTTTAGTTACTAAAGTACCTAGGTAGAGTACATTCTTTCTCCATGAACAATCATTTACACCAGTGTCACTCATAAGTACACGTCACATGCAATCAACACTAGCATTAGCTGGCCCAGCAGCCCATGTCATGCCGCAGGTTGAGTTCAAGTCCTCCAACTGGGTGAGTGGAAACAGCTGGTGCTCTTCAGGGCACAGAGCTTCAGGGCTCGGGGCTTTGCGGCCCTCTCAGTTTCAGACCCTCATCTGCTTGGAATCCCGAATTTCCTGCAGGCTGATCAAATGACAGCCCCCTTCACTGCATCCTTTGATATATGGACACCCATCTCACTGGCCCCTCAGCGTTGGGATTTACGCTTGACAACACAGTCAGTGTCACCTCCGCCCGATGCACACACAACACACACGTGCACACATAAACACACCCCTGTCCGGGGCCTCATGGAAACATTGGAGTCCTTTCACAGCCCGCCCAGAAGTTATTTATTAAATTTGTTGCATGGTGATATTGTTTCATGGAGACCCACTTAGTTTTGGATTGCACACTGGATTTTTCAATTATGTGGTTCATTTCACCCTGCTGGTGAGGCTTTACCCTCCTCAGGTTGGATCAAGGGCAGAGGATAGCTCTTAATAACTTTTTAACAAGGACACATTTTCCCATGTTTTAATTTCTGCTCATGTGTTTGATTGGATTGTGTATGTGGAATTGAAATGTTGATATGTCTTCCTGAGAAGGGGAAAATTGTGAAAATGCATGCACATTTTCATTGGTCGCCCACATGCATCGTGTTGCTGTTGGCTGCCAAAAGACCAGGGAGAATTTTGATTGGATTATTTTACAGGTAATAAGTAGATGCTAACAGGGAGTGGCCATGAGATGCTATTAGGATTAGAGAGGTTTAGTGAGTTATGCTTTTTGCCAAATGTTTAAAGGGCCAATAAAAAGTCATTCCACCCTGAGGCATGTTGCATAAAATTATTTTAAAAAATTAAAACTAATATTTGGATTGACAAAACCGTACAAAGATCAAGTTAAGATCAGGTTAAGTGGTAACATAATGCTTTATATAACTTTCTCTGTTAAATTTAGGTTTAACCCAGGGTTTGTGATTAACTCTGGACTGCATGCAGCTGAAGGTGTGATACATGTAGGTTAGTCATGTAGTGTAAGTTACTGTGGCTATGAAACTCAATGAAAACCAACCAACCTTCTTGAGCCCAAAAGCTTGATCTGATTTTGACAGTAAATGTTCAATACGCTAAATACAGGTGGAAATAGGGTCTTAACAGGTTGAGCTTGTCTTCTTTCAATCACCTCCAGAGGTAGTTGAAAACTTTATTATAGTGTAGATACTCCTGTCTTAAACATTATAAGATGTGTTGTTGATGAGTGCTAGCCAGACAGAATTTTTCACTTTTCTATCAGACCTTATTACTGCCACATCCTGATGATCCCCAAGACTTTTGGGACTCCGAGGACTGATGAGACAAAAGTTTAACTTTTTGGAAGGTGTGTGTCCCATTATTTGTGGCGTAAAAGTAACACAGCATTTCAGAAAAAGAACACCATACCAACAGTAAAATGTGGTGGTGGTAGTGTGATGGTCTGGGGTTGTTTTGCTGCTTTAGGACCTGGAAGAATTGCTGTAATAAATGGAACCATGAATTCTGCTGAGTACCAAAATAACCTGAAGTAGAATGTTTGGCCTTCTGTTATTGACCTCAAACTGAAGCAAACTTGGGTTCTGCAGCAGGACAATGATCCAAAGAACACCAGCAAGTCCACTTCTGAATGGCTGAAGAAAAACAAAAGGAGGACTTTGGAGTGGTCTATTCAAAGTTCGGACCTGATTCCAATTGAGATGCTGTGGCATGAGCTTAAAAAGGTGGTTCATGCTCAAAAACCCTCTGATATGGCTGAATTACAACAATCCTGCAAAGATGAGTGGGCCAAAAATCCTCCAAAGCACTGCAACAGACTCATTGCAAGTTATCGAAAACACTTGATTGCAGTTGTTGCTTCCAAGGGTAGTCCAACTATATTAGGAGCAAACACATTTTCACACAGGGCTAAGTCGTTTTCTATTTAGTTTTCTCTTAATAATAGAAAACTTAATTTCAAAACTGCATAATGTGTTTACTTGCATTATCTTTGACTAATATTCAAATGTGTTTGATGATCTGAAACATTCAAATAAAAAAATGCAAAAATGCATTTCATGGAGAAAAAATAAGAAATCAGTAAGGGGCAAATGCTTTTTCACACCACTGTATTCATAAAGCAAATAGTCCTCCTGTGAAATTTGTACTCCTTTTCTAATATTTCCCAAGTGATGTTTAACAGGGCAAGGACATTGTCACAGTATTTCCTATAATATGTTTTTTTTTCTTCTGGATAAAGTCTTATTTATTTTTTGTTTGGCTGAAATAAAAGCAGTTTTTACATTTTTGAAACCCTTTTTAAGGTTAACATTATTAGTCCACTAAAACATTTTGTTTGTTTGTTTGTTTGGCTGCAGAACAAACCACTGTTATTCAATGACTTGCCTAAAAATTCTAACTTGCAAAGTTAACTGAATGAACCTAGTTAAGCCTTTAAATTGCACTTTAATCTGAATACTAGTATCTTACAAAATAACAAAAAAAATTATATTTACTGTCATCATAGCAAAAACAAAAGAAAGTCATTCATTCATTCATTTTCCTTCGGCTTAGTCTCTTTTTATTCATCAGGGCTCGCCACAGCGGAATGAACCGCCAACTTATCCAGCATATGTTTTACACAGCGGATGCCCTTCCAGCTGCAACCCAGTACTGGGAAACATCCATACACACTCATTCACACACATACACTACGGCCAATTTAGTTTTATTCAATTCACCTATACCGCATGTCTTTGGACCTGTGGGGGAAACTGGAGCACCCGGAGTAAATCCATGCGAACATGGGGAGAACATTCAAGCTCCACACAGAAATGCCAACTGACCCACCCAGGACTCGAACCAGCGACCTTCTTGCTTTGAGGCGACAGTGCTAACCACTGACCGACCGTGTCGACACAAAATGAAATTAGCTATAAGAAATTAGTTATTAAAACTATTATGTTTACAAATGTGTTGAAAAAAATCTCTCCAATAAACAGCACTTGGGAAATATTTTTTTTAATATATAAAATTTCACAGGAGGTCTAATTATTTTGTCTTAAATGTATATATAAACATCCATCGAGTGCTGTTTTAAACACAGAAGACAGAATGTGATTTTTTTTCCTTTTAACTTTCTGTGTTCATATATAAATGACACAAGCATATTTCGCAATATTTGATCAAACGTTTTTTTTTTAAAAACCTATTCTCATTACCCATTCAAACACCCAACGATAAAACATCCCCTCTATAAGAGGTCAAAATGGGCAAAACAAATGGGGTCAATTGACAGATATAACAAGAAAGTCTCTCTAGTCAACTCAATCAAAAATCATCTTGCCTGAAACAAGTAAATTCTGTATTGGTTACAATACCATTGAATAAAGAGGAATAAATGGATAGTTCACTGTTATGTCTTTCCATAACTACATCTGTCATCTGTGAAACATAAAAGATATTTTGATAACAAAATGTTTATTAACTGACCCTTTAGGATGACCCCTTGGAGCTGCTATATGAGTACCCACAAAGGAAACAGAATTGAGAATTATGGCATCGTTCTGTTTTGTTTTGTTTTGTTTTTTGAAACTGAAAGACTAATTTTCTCTTTCATCATGGTTCATGGTCCGAATGCCAAAGGGAACGCGGAAAGAAAATGACCTCCACAAAAGCCCCAAGTCACTGTGTGATTTAAGAGCTTTGTTTTTATAAGAGTCGCCCGTCATTAATATAATTCATTACTCATGAAAGCGTTCTGCCTTGACAATTCATCAGCTGGCTTTTCTTTTTGATTCTGAAACTGGGGAACATTTGGCCTGTCTGTATTGTTTGAATAAACGCAGGAGAGGGGGGTAAGCCTAACCTTGGCCCGGCTGGGGTCGAGTGTGGGAAATGAATCGTTTTCTCTTTTCGTTCTTCTCTCGAACACACACTCTCTCTTTTTTATATGACTCCCTAACTGGAGCGATGGGAGTAGGAAAGGGGGGGGGGGTCTGTCGGACATCTAAAATTTATATCCGAGAACGGATTGTGAATGTGTGGCAGGGCTGAGGGGAGTGGAGAACAACAGGCTGCCCACCATCTCTTGCTTGCTTTTTCCCTTGCTTTCGTTCTCTCCCAACTGTCTCTGTTAATTGCGTAAATCACTGCAATAAAGTGGCCTTGCATTCAGGCAGGACAACATGACCACAGTGTGACCTTTCTGCACAGGACCCCTCTGACCCAAAATCCTGGGTTCAAACGGTCAACTGCAGGTCATCATCCACGAGCGCTCTTAAGTGAGTGTGTGTGTGTGTGTGTGTGTGTGTGTGTGTGTGTGTGTGTGTGTGTGTGTGTGTGTGTGTGTGTGTGTGTGTGTGTGTGTGTGTGTGTGTGTGTGTGTGTGTGTGTGTGTGTGAGAGAGAGAGAGAGAGAGAGAGTCTGAAGTATCAGAACAATCTGGTTGAATCTTATCTAAATAGCATTATGAACGGATGACCTACAGCCGCACAATCACAAACCCTCACTCTCGTTCTGCTGCTAATGTAACATGCGGAACCTTCTGCAGTGATGTTTTGTTATGACATCAGAATGAGAGAGATGTCTCCTTATTGCCATTCTTTTCAAGCTTTATTCATTTTTGTCTTCCGTTCACTGTCTCTGTCTCTCTCTCTGTCTGTGTACTCCTCCAACAGGTCCACCATCCATCTGTCTAATGGCTTTACAGAGAGTAAAACAGTTGTCAGGCCTTCTGCACTCACCCATCACTTTTATTCCCACACATTCTACCTACAGTGACACTACAGTGCATCTCAAGCAGAGAGAAAAAGAAAGGAGTATAGACTATCAGTAGAAATATGCAAGTTAAACAATAAGTAAAATAAATAACTAAGTATACTAGTTTTAAACTGTTTTATGATGCTCCACACAGATGGTCCCATTCAAAACTCAAACCACTGGTTGATTTAGTACACTATGCATTGTAAATTAATTAGTTAACATTAGGTAATTTTATAGCAATTAATATCCCATGTTAATATTCATTGTCAGAAATGTACTGGTGTTCATTGTTAATTCATGTTCCTTCATAAGGCATTAGCTAATGTAAATTTACACTGATCTTTAAGAGACTGGGAGGAATTGGGGGCAATTTGAAATTAAACTATACTCTGCAAGAGAACAGTATTTATGTGATAAATTATACAATTAAAACAGTCATGTTTTGAAATTATATTACAATTTTACAAAGCTGAATTCTCAGTATCATCACTGCAGCCTTCAGTATCACATAATGCATCAGAAATCCCTGTACTATTCATCTTATTGTCGAAGTTATGTCAAGGCTAATCAATACTGTCCTGTAATAAATTTTTGACATGTTTTTTGATGCCAATATTGGTCTATTTGATGTTGTTTGGATGTCAAAGTAGTTTGCATGCATTGTAGGGATATCAAATCCAGTGTAAATTTGGAATTTGGAATTGAAGCTTTCAGATAAATAAAACTTTTATTATATTGTGAAACAATCAACAATCAATGTGTGGATGTCAACTGGACATCAACATTTTGACAATTAATTGAATAGCATTTTTGACATGATTTTTAATGTCATTGTCAATTTGATGTTGTTGTTATATCAAGGTGCCCACTGGGGTTCCTTGTTACTTCATTTTAGATATTGCATAAATGCTATTAATTTATGCTAACTGCATACTTGCTAAACAGCTTATTACATCTAGTTCCTCTCTGAATGATTACTAGAAGTAAACATCTGCAAACATTGTTTAGAAAGATTTACAGCATTTACACGTGATGACTTACTAATGACATCCTAATACATCTCTCCATGTGTAATTAAGAGCGTACAAAAATACCTTTTCAACACAAACTTTACACATTTCACCAACAAATGAGTCTCATGTCCTGTCCACTTGTCTCACCTTTCTGCTCTGCCCATCACAGGTAGCCTTTCCCCCCCTCAGGCACCTCGACTGTGGGTCACAGGGCTGCAGACATCATCACACAGCTGTCAGAGCTCCAGGGTGGGAGTTAGAACAACAGCGCTAGCTTTATTTACGCTAGCTTGAAGTGCGGAGGATCTGTCACAGGGCTGTAGCGGCTCAGAGTTTGGCTCACCTCCACAGATGGCCCCAGTGCAGTGGAATTCCCCTTCCTCGCCTCTTGGCCCCCCCTCCTCCGTCCCACTCTTTAGCCTTTTACAGTTCGTTTGTTTAGCAAGATGTCAGGCCCCAGAGGGCATGTGTCTTAGATATGGGAACAGTGTTCTGTTAAGAGCCTCAGCCTGCAGTGCCACTCTGGATGACCCCACACTTTCACATTGATAAGAGGAAAGCCTCCGCCAGCGAGCGCTCAGGCGAAGAGGAGCGGATCATGTTGTTTTAGTATCAGGCACTACGGGTTGATAATTAATAAAACGCCTCATCAAAATCAGTTTCAGGGTTAATTACTTTTACTCAGGAGGAGATAAAGGTGTGTTGGTAAGCATGGGAAAGTTTGAGGGGTTAGGTGAAATTAAAATACTGATAATTATATTTTGGTGTGGCTAATGAAATAATTTTATTAAAAAAGGGATGTTTTATGTAAACAGTATTAGTGTTTTTTGTAGATTAATTTTAAGTGAATTTAAGTGAAATGAATCATTTAATGTAAAAAGTAATGCCAGTACTGCATGTCACAAGGCAAAAAAACATTATCCAGTGACTAACTTGGTTCAGATGCATTGGATATCTCTATTCCTTCATGTGTTTTTTTTTTCTCTCTCATGGGTTTTAGATTAGACAGTACTATATTTTTTAAAAATCTAAATAAAAACTGTAATACTGTCCTGTGACCAATAAGGTACTAATATACTGTGCATGTTTTGTTTTTATTTATGTGTGTTTTTTTTTAATGTTTTTCTTATATTATTATCTAAATGCAAAGTTAAAAAGGCATAGCAATGTCTGATACTGTTAAAAATATATATAGTAATGCCTAGTTACGAATACACTGTGAAAAATCCTTATAATTTAGTATCTATTCATTCATTTTCTTTTCGGCTTAGTCCCTTTATTAATCTGGGGTCGCCACAGCGGAATGAACCGCCAACTTATCCAGCATATGTTTTACGCAGCGGATGCCCTTCCATCTGCAACCCATCACTGGGAAACATCCATACACACACTCATTCACACACATACACTACGGACAATTTATCCTACCCAATTCACCTATACCACATGTTTTGGACTTGTGGGGAAACCGGAGCACCCGGAGGAAACCCACGCGAACACGGGGAGAACATGCAAACTCCACACAGAAACGCCAACTGACCCAGCCGAGGCTCGAACCAGCAACCTTCTTGCTGTGAGGCGAACGTGCTACCCACTGCGCCACCGTGACGCCTAATTTAGTATCTAATTCCATAGAATTTTTACTCATGTATTTATTTACTTATGTAGATTTTATGTGTATTTATTTATTTATTTTAATTGTATTTTTTATATTCACTTTTTCTCTTTGTATTGCGGGGATTTGTGTTCTTAAAATTATTCAATTATAATTTGAAATTTTTGCTAATATTTTTCTTAACTTAGCGCAAGCCAGTTTATCAGTTAGATACAACTCTGTATTAATTGTCATTTGTATAGTGCATGGTGCCAGCATACAGTATTGAGCACCCCTAAAAATTACATTTTCATGTGATTCCTTTTTCAGCTTCTTTTCCAAACAATGATGAGACTTGCAGTGAGTTTAGGATTAGTTAGAAGGCTGATGGTGAAGCTGAATGTCTTTAGTTTAACAAGCAGACTGTGAAAGACACCTTTCAGTCAGCTCCTCTCTCTGTTCTCCTCACAATCCTTGATCCTAAGCAGTAAACATGCCAGTCTAATTTTAGTAAACCTCACTTGACCCCGGGGCACCACCTTTTCCTAAAAAGATAACCCAAATCTCCCTCTCTCTCTCTCTCTCTCTCTCTCTCGCTCATTCACTCTCACTTTTTTTTCTCGCTCTCCGCCCCTCACTTTTGACCCAAAAACTACAGCGCCCCTGGGGTGACAACCAAATCTTGGATGCGTGTATCTCTGAGTGAGTGTCTGCGTACATGTGTAGGACAGCTCGTCTGTATCGCTCAAGTATCTGATGACACTCACTTGTCGCTGATGGCATCTGGCTCTTCGCCAAAATGGCAGATAAACCAAAGATGCCTGATGGAGAGAATGAGAGGAGAAAAGAGGAAGAGAAGGAGCGGAGGAGTGCCTCTGTCCTGGCAGGTCTCCGGCTCCTATTCCACTGATACAAGTTTAATCAGGCCTAATCTGCTTATCGGCCCCCTGCGGCTCCCATCAGGCTAAAGTACTTAACAGAGAGCATGCACCCCTACCACGCTGCCATTGGAAAGAAAAAGGAATGCGGATGAGGAGGGGTCTGACTTAATCTGATTAATTAAAATAAACTAAAATAAACTTCACTGTCTTTATGTCCTTGGTATCATCAAAGGAGTCAGATTTGTTCTCTCGCAGCTTAGTGAATGTTTTATGGCTTTTCCGGCTTTATTCTCAACCATTTAGGTTTTGTGTTTGGATTTGAAAGTCAGTCAAGAAAGTATAGAACAGAATCTTACTACGTTAGAAGAAGAACTTGTTATACTTTAAATTGATGGTCCCCTGTTGACATTAATTATAATTAACTGCGCAACAACTAACTCACAAGAGCATTACTGTTACTACAATAAGTTCATGTGCTTGTAAAATGCAGTGTTTGCAGACAGTCTAGATACCTTAATGGCTGCTAGTTGACATGTAGTTGCAAAGTTGCTTATAGTCAACAGAATTTGTAAAGACCCAACAAACCAACAACAAAGAACTAGCACTGACAAATATCAATTGTGTTGTCACCTTGCATTCTGTGTGACTGGGCTAAAAGTTGCACTTTAACACACTGCATAGACTGCAGCCAAAAGCTGACTAGCAGACATGGTCTATTGTGTCATGAAAATAAACAGCCAATCAGAGATCTCTATCTCACAGACAAAACCATTATTTGGCAACATCAAACTCAATAGATAGAAAGTCATCAGTCTAAAGTACCATTTCACCAGCATTGACCACACTTTAAGCTACACTTTACTGTAGGGATGTAGGGATGAAAGGGATGGTAAGGAAACAGTGGGATGAAGGGTAAGGGAAGTAAGAGGATAAACGGTGAACAGGTAGGTAGGTAGGTTGATCGGGCGCCCTACGATGATGCCCAGAGACTCAGAGTGGGGGTACCATCTCTGTAATATTTGGTAGAGTGATTGGACCCCCGAACCTAGGAGGTAAGAGAGTGTTATAAGGATTGTTAATGGGAAGCAAGGAAATAGAGGGAGGGAGGGTGGGTTCGAGAGAACGAGAAGAATAGTGCTAGAGGCTGGTTTGCCTTAAATAAGTTTTAGGGAGTTGGTGATTGGTTAAGGAGGTAAAGTGAGGCATGGTCCCGCTGCCGAACCTTTGTTAACAAGTTAACTCCATTTATTCATTCATTCATTTTTTTTTCAGCTTAGTCCCTTTATTAATCTGGGGTCGCCACAGCGGAATGAACCGCCAACTTATCCAGCATATGTTTTACGCAGCGGATGCCCTTCCAGCCGCAACCCATCACTGGGAAACATCCATACACACTCATTCATTAATTCATTCATTCATTCATTCATTTTCTTTTCGGCTTAGTCCCTTTATTAATCTGGGGTCGCCACAGCGGAATGAACCGCCAACTTATCCAGCATATGTTTCACGCAGCGGATGCCCTTCCAGCCGCAACCCATCACTGGGAAACATCCATACACACTCATTCACACACATACACTACGGACAATTTAGCCTACCCAATTCACCTATAGCGCATGTCTTTGGACTTGTGTGGGAAACCGGAGCACCCGGAGGAAACCCACGCGAACACGGGGAGAACATGCAAACTCCACACAGAAATGCCAACTGACCCAGCCGAGGCTCGAACCAGCGACCTTCTTGCTGTGAGGTGATTGTGCTACCCACTGCGCCACCGCGTCGCCCCAACTCCATTTATATTCATGAATATTTCATCTCAAATATGGCCAAGGAGAGACTGTTGAATGTTTACAGTCTGATTTTATTTGAAAATAAAAAAACATCTATGTAAATGCCGCATAATGAGTATACAAACAGACAGAGCTGTTCTGACAGACATTGTCACATTCAGAGTAGACAGAACATGTGGAAAACTTGTTTAGCTCACCAGTTGATGTGTAAAATGTGCTGGCTCAATTGAAAGCCAAACATTCAATCAATCAAAATCATTTTGTAAAAGCATTCAATCTATAAGCACTTGACAACCAAAACAACTATGGTGAACTACAATACTGTACAGTATGTGTGCAGGCGTGCATTTTTTATGACATTGTCAACTACTGGCCTGCTATGCATAACACAATGCAATGCAGTGCAATGCATGTGCACTGAATTCTCCTTTAGGTGGCTCTTATGTGTTGGGCCTAATGGAAGCTCGTCAGTGAATCGAATCAATACACAAGCCATTGATCTACACACACCCACACACTACTGACAAGAGCAGGATTAAAACCTTGAACATGTCTGTGTGGTTATGTGCATGCACATAAGCAGGTAAAAGTGTAAAATAAATTGCATATGGTGAATCTCTTGAGTGATCGTGACCTATTCTTGGGGTTCATGACCTTTGTCTGGGTATCAGCGAAAGAGGTCTGCTAAGGGCAGACAAGAAAACGGCTTCGTCTGAGCATTGACTCTATGGCTCTGCTCACTGATAACCAACTCACCCGCAAAAAAGTGAAAGAAATAGGCATCTGATCGGCTTTTTACTGTTCTCTTGCTATCTAACCAGTATGTTGTTGCATCCCAATTCACATACTTGTAAATGTGTTGTATCTTTGTTCATTCATTTATTTTATTTTCGGCTTAGTCCCTTTATTAACCTGGGGTCGCCACAGCGGAATTAACCGCCAACTTATCCAGCATATGTTTTACACAGCGGATGCCCTTCCAGCTGCAACCCATCACTGGGAAACATTCATACACTCCCATTCACACACATACACTACGAACAATTTTAGCTTACCCAATTCACCTATAGCGCATGTCTTTGGACTTGTGGGGGAAACCGGAGCACCCGGAGGAAACCCACGCGAACACGGGGAGAACATGCAAACTCCACACAGAAATGCCAACTGTGCCAGCCGGGACTCGAACCAGCGACCATTTTGCTGTGAGGCGATTGTTCTACCCATTGCGCCACCGTGCTGCCCCAACTCCATTTATATTCATGAATATTGCATCTCGACTTTGATACTCTCGACTTCATCAAATATTTCATCTCGAATTCTTGGTAGACACTACAGAGCACTGTGCACCAGAACAGCCCAACACAGAAACAGTTTCTTCCCTCAGGCAATCCATCTCATGAACACTTGAATGATAGTAATTATGGAACAAACATCACTACTTGCTATACACTTTTTATACACAAACACTTATTTAACAACATATTTTACATGCTAATTTGCACATAACAGCTCCCATATAACGTTGTATATAGTAACATACCTGTACATACACTTGTCAATTTGTATATTTGCATTCACTATTTACTTTTATTTTTTAAATATATTTATTATCTGTTTTTTGTCCTGTCTCTGTAATTCTGTTGCACTATAGAAGCTCTGTCACGAAAACAAATTCCTCGTATGTGTGAACATACCTGGCAATAAAGCTCTTTCTGATTCTGATCAAATGAAAAAGCATCTTCAAGGGGGCGGGGCGTGTCAGATACTAAAGAGCATTTGATTGGTCAGAAGATTTGATGAGAA